>JAASFU010000381.1:0-24865 GCA_023333955.1 Globisporangium paroecandrum | reverse complement strand
CCCCCCCCCTCCCTGTATGAATGCTACGATGAAACAGGTGAGGTATCCGACCAGGCGATGCCGATCTGTAACGTGTTCACCGCTGCCGGCGTGGACGACATGTGCACGCTCAACCACCTTCACGAACCGGCGGTGCTGCGCAACCTGGAGCTGCGCTTCGCCCAGAAGATGCCGTACACATACACTGGCCAAATCTGTATCGCAGTGAACCCGTACCAGTGGCTCGACCTCTATGGAACGGTACGTGATTGATGTTATCTAATGCGATGCTTGGTTTACCGTTCTATGTAGGATGGACACTAACCGAGTGCCGCTACAAATAAATTCTCCACCTTCTCTACAGGACCTCTACCATCAATACCTGGAGCGCCCTCGCGAGTCCCTCGACCCGCACCCGTTTGCGCTCTCGGCCACATCGTACACGGACATGAAGCGCAGCCAGGTCGACCAGAGTATCCTCGTGAGTGGCGAGTCTGGCGCAGGCAAGACGGAAACCGTGAAGATCATGATGAACCACCTCGCGTCGATCTCTGGCGGCGGCGACCGTGGCACGCTCGTCATCGACCAAGTGCTCAAGTCGAACCCGCTCCTGGAATCGTTCGGTAACGCCAAGACTAAGCGTAACGACAACAGTAGTCGCTTCGGTAAATTCGCGCAGCTGCAGTTCGACCCTCTCGGCTCGCTCGTCGGCGCGCGTTGCGAGACGTACTTGCTCGAGAAAAGCCGTGTTGTCGGTCAGACCGCTGGCGAACGCAACTACCACATCTTCTACCAGATCTTCCGACTCGCGGAAAGCCGAAAGAACGAGCTGCGTCTCGATGGCGATGTCGCAAACTACAAGTACGTGCGCGTCGGCGCGGACACGGAACTCACCGGTATCGATGACGTCCAGTGTTTGAAGGAGACCCAAGAAGCGATGGACATCATTGGTATCACCATCGAAGAGCAGAACGCGATTTTCGAGATCGTCGCTGCGATCTTGAACTTGGGCGAAGCGAACTTTGTGCAAGGCGCCTCGGAAGAGAAGAGCCACGTTCAGAACGAAGAAATCGTGCAGAATGTGGCGCACCTTGTGCAGACTGATGTCGAAGCTCTGCGCAGCGTCCTGTTGGAACGCTCGATCACGGCAGGCTCCGAGTCGTACACGATCCCGCTCAACAGCGAGCAAGCCACTGACCTTCGTGACGCGCTCGCCAAGGGCATTTACACGCAGCTGTTCGACTGGTTGGTGCACCGTATCAACAAGGCGATCTGCTCGACTCGCAACGTGCAGACGCATATCGGTCTTCTGGATATCTTCGGTTTCGAATCGTTCGAGACGAACGGATTCGAGCAGCTCTGCATCAACTACGCCAACGAGAAGCTCCAGCAGAAGTTCAACAGCGACGTGTTCAAGGTGGTGCAGCAGGAGTACATTGAAGAAGACATCCCTCTCACGTTGGTGACGTTCGAAGACAACCAGCCTATCTTGGATCTGATTGAAGGTCGCATGGGTATTGTGAGCCTTCTGAACGAAGAAGTGCTTCGTCCTCAAGCGAGCGACATCACTTTCGTGAGCAAGGTGGTGGACGCCTTCGGTGACCACCCGAACATCGAGAAGAGCAAGTTTAACCAGATGCTGTTCACGATCCGTCACTACGCCGGCGATGTTGCGTACAACGGAAATGGTTTCCTGGAAAAGAACAAAGACACGCTTCCAACCGATATGGCCCAGCTTCTCCAGGGCAGTTCGAGCAAGGTGATTGCTGGCATCTTCACTCCACAAGAGGCTATGGCGGAGCGTAAATCGGGTGGAGCTGCAGCGCGCAACAACCGAGGCAAGCAAGGTCGTCAGCAGAAGGGTTTCTTGGTCGGCAACACGATTGCCGGTGGTTTCCGCAAGCAGTTGGGCGAGCTGATGGAGACGATCAACAAGACGGCGTCTCAGTACGTGCGTTGCATCAAGCCAAATGCGAACAAGAGCCCTGACGAGTTCGACCGCATGATGATTGTCGAGCAGCTCCGTTGCGCCGGTGTGATTGCTGCTATCCGCATCAGTCGCGCTGCGTTCCCTAACCGTCTCCCTTTGGCGGAGTTCCAGTCGCGCTTCCAGATCATTTGCCCATCGTCTCTGCGTGACACCACCCCTTCGGACATGGTTGTCGGCCTGCTGAAGGAGCTTTTGCCGGAGGCTGCCACGAACACGAAGAACAGCAAGTTCGCTGTGGGTAAGTCCAAGGTGTACTTCAGCTCGGGTTTGCTGCAAAAGCTGGAGGACCGACGAAATGCGATTCTGAAGAACCACGCGATCAAGATTCAGAAGACGATCCGAGGCTACGTCCACCGCAAGCACTTCGTTGCGCTGCGTGCTGCGTCGATCAAGGTGCAAGCGTTCAGCCGTGGCGGTTTCGAGAAGATTCGTTTCAAGAAACTGCGCGCTGGTGTGACCAAGATTCAGGCGCACCACCGTGGCCGCAAACAGCGTGTGGCTTTTGCCGAGCTGGTGGTCAAGGTGCGACGGGAGCGACAGCTTGCGCTCGAGCGCGAGCGTCAACTGGAGCGTGAACGTGATCTTGAACGCCAACGCGAGCTCGAGCGTGAGCGTCAACAGCGACAGAAGGAGATGGACGAGATGGAGATGCTCGCGGATCCTCAGCCGGTAAGAGTCGTGCTATGTGTTCTTGATCGGTTTGTTTTTGTCTGCATTACTAAGGGGGACTTTGACGTAGGAGCCTGTGGAAGATGACTGGAGTGAAGAGAGCGACAAGGAAGACCAAGGTATGTTGTCGTGATACTGGTGTGATGCTCACTTACCAAGACGATAAAGCTAACTATCTTTTTCTCCCTCTTTCCAATCCCAGGCCCTGTGTCTCCAAGAACCCTTCGCGCGCTCACCGAGGCTGCTGAAAAGGTCGCTGAAGCTGAATCTGCTGCTCGTGACGCGAAGCAGGCTGCTGAGACTGCTCTCGAGCTGAACCGTGAGCTCGTTGCGCAAAATGACCGCCTCCGCGCGACGCTGTCGTCCAACGTCGCTGAATATGCGGACGCGGAGCTTCTCCGCGAGAACGAGCGCTTGAAGCAGCAGGTGCTGCAGTTGCAGACCAAGTTGGTTCGTTCCCAGGAAGTGTCGCTCATCTCCGCGCGAGTGGTGGACAGCCGCATCACGTACCGGGAAGGACGCCAGTTCGTAGAGTACAAGCTCCAGATCGAGACGAACACCCGCGGCACGCTGTACGTGTGGCACCGCTACAGCACGTTCCGCAACCTCGCGGCCACGTTGCAGACGAAGAACGGATACAAGCGCAAGGAGATCCCGGAGCTGCCGAACAAGCAGCTTTTCGGCAACTTTTCCGAGAAGATCATCCAGGAGCGCGTCGCGAAGCTGAACCAGTTCCTAGAGGCTGCGACGAACGCCGAGTACTTGCAGTGGGGCATCCGCGTGGACCAGGATACCTGTGTTTATAAGCGCCGCGTCAAGTCCGCGAACTCGTCGTCGCGCGACAGTATTATCTCGACGGCGTCGACCGCGAACTCCTCCCCACGCGCGTCGTCGCGTCTCTCTATGAAGTCGTTTAGTTTCCGTCGCGGCAGCACTGCTGGTAATTAAGCAGCAGCAGCGTGTATGAGTATCCTGGTTGAGTGGTGGTACATTTTCCCCTGAGCAATTAGATTGGGCGAAAAAGAAGAAAAGGACGAGCGAGTGAACGAGCACGAGCTGAAGAAAAACAACGAAACAACGAACACGAGAGGGAAGACACAGGAAGCGACGATTTATTTCATTCACACACACAAATACAAGTTGATGTCAAAGTTTTGCAATTTGAGAAGTGTTTGGTTAGCCTTGCGAGAATTGCTGCTGACGCGTTGCCGCAGGCTTGCCAACAAAGTGTGTGGAGCTTCAGCGCGTAGATACTCAGACAGATAGATGAACGAAAAAGCTATCTGTGCCATCAAAAACAGATCAAAGAATATGAAAAGCACCACTTGTTCCTGTTGCGATCTATCTCTAACACGCGAGGTTGCTGCCTTCAATCTCAGCTGCAGCACAAGAAATGGGCGATGCGCGCGCATGGTCGGTCAACTTGGCAGCAAGCAGCAAATGGTCTCGAGAGCCAGGGCGTCGCCTTCCTCAAGCCACTCAACTTCAGCCTTGGAGACGATCTTGGCGATTCGACGAGCAGCTTCGGCACAACTGATATCTTCACGTGCTTTTTGCTGGTGATTCGTTCAACCAAGTCGAGACACTTGTCCCAGTCGGCCAAGGAGAGCTCTAGCTGTCCGTTGATCGACAGAAACTGCCTGAGCACAGTACGGACTTGACTTACCGGGGCGGAGCGCTTGATTTGGTTCCACGCGCGGTAGGTAAACTGGATGGGGTGAGCTTTTATGCATTCTTTTGTGACTGCTGCGAAGAGCTATCGTCATGTCGTTGAGTGCGTGGATCTCCCAACTCGCTCTCTCGTTGATTTCCAAACGAGTTACTCTTTTCTGGAGCTCATTATTCTCGTTGCGAAGATCGACGATGTTCACTCGAAGCACAGTGTTGTCCTTTCGGAGCTCGAGGTTGTCCTCTCGAAGTTTTGCAGTCTCTCCTTCAAGCTTTTCGCTCTGGGCAACGACTTCGCGCTTTCTCTCATCGATCTCTTCCTTCAGCTTGGCAGCAGCCTCACTCAAGTCTTTGACAAACTTGCTGAGACTGTCGAATGCTGAGGATGGCGTCGTGGCGCGCTCTGAAGGTGGCAGTGGCGCTTACGGCGGCGAAGACAGCCCCGGAGATGGCAGCGAAGCTAGCAGCGGCGAAGGTGCCACAAGAGATGAAGCTCGCGAAGAGAGTCGTTGTTGCTCGCTCGGTTCTTTTTTGCCATTCCTCTTTCTTTGGCCTTCGGCCAGCGCTCCGGCTCGACTTCAGTTGGGACACATTTGTAACAGCGGAGCCGTGACTGTTCTCACCGCCGCCGCCGTTGTGGCTCACATGAAGGATCGAGGTGTGTGTGTGCTGCCTGTCTTGGTGCCCGTCTTCGAGAGTCTCTTCTCTCCGCCTCTTGGCATCGCTGTCGTCTGATGGGGCGGAGGTGGCGGTGATGGTTTTTTTCTGTGTGCTCGGTGCTTGTGGTGGTCTTGAGCCTGCAAATTCCGCAATGACTGCACCTTTCAGAGCGGCAACTTCGACAGGAAACTCCTTTCCTTTCAGGCTGTGAGTGTTTGCCTTCCACGTAGAACGAAGTACCGCATTTCCTCTACAGCTTCATCGTCGATCTATCCTGTGATCTCGACGCAATCGACCGCGACAAGCTACGACACGCGTCTGTGCTATCGATCCTGGAGTACGAAACTTCGTAACTGTGTACGACCCAGACGGGCGAACATTTAGCATGAGCGACGCTCGCTCTGTGATCGAGTATCGCTTCAAGCGTGTGGACGCATTGAAGTCGAAACTCAGTGCATTAGCGGAGAAGAAGATCCTCCAAGCCAGCGCCGTAACAAACACGACCCGTGCAGAGCCGTTGCTCCGCCGGCAACGTTACCAGCTACGAAGGAAAACCCGGTTCACCCTTCGGCGCATCACCAGAATGATCCGGGACATGCACCACAAGGTCTCGAACTGGTTGTCGACCAACTCCCACGAGGTTCTCCTACCAGCGTTCCAGACCTCCGAGATGGCGCAAAAGTACAACCAGAGCGCGGCAACAGATTCTGCAGCCACGGTTCAGCCTGCTGGGGCGCGACGCAATCTGTCAAGTCCTTCCGTGTGCGCGATGATGGCTCTATCCCACTTCAGGTTCAAGAACCTTCTACAATACAAAATGGAGAAGTTTCAAAAGAGTTCAGAGTGGGCGATCGATCTACATAATAGTCAGTCTTTCTGCCAACTGGATCACTGACTGTGTCCCTATGGCTGCTATTTAATACTTCAGCACATCCACGCACGACGTGAAGACCGACGTCATGGGTGGTTCCGATCCGAATACTGAGCGAGGTCCACGCCGACAGCAGCTTAAGTATGGCTAGTGGTGGTGATGATGGCGAATGAGCTTGCTCACCAGGAAGAGCGCGCTTCTTGCTCCTCCCGGCTCTGTTCCTGCGTTTCTTCGTGCTTACACTCTCCACCGGCCACTTCACCACTGCTCTTTGGCTCTGCGATTGACGTCTGACGTTTGTGTTTGTGATGATGACAAAATCTCTTCGTCATGGTCGAATGAGGCTCACGTTTGCGAGCCTCGACGGTGGTGTCGACAAGTGCCAAGCGATAGATATTTTTGTCTCAGACACCATGCGTGTATGTAATACTCGTCAACGCGCCAGTGTACTCATAAGGGTGTGACTAATGATTGAAGAGATACTTTAGGTTGCTGTATTCGACTTGTATCGGAGGGCGGGGGTACAATTAAAAACGTCACGTCGCACTCGTTATTCACTTCAATTTACGGTACATTTTTTATTATACCCCCATCACCCCAAAATGATCTCCTGTGTTGTACTTACTTTTTGTATGAAATGCAGACAACGACCGCTCGACCAATCAGAGACAGCCCCGTCTCTGGTACCGAGTATCAAAAGTATCAAAACTTTCTGACTCTGTGCACTGACTACTCGCTGCTTGGCCAATTGCGCGAGTTCTCACTATCCAAACTCACAGTCAATCGACTGAATGGAAGCGCAGCACGATCCGATATATATAAGCGATTTAAACTCCAGGTAAACACCCAGTCGACGCGAATGCACGAGCCACAACACGACGACCAGCAACGACCAGACCGACCGGCGCTGGCTGTCAGGCAGTAACAGACACAGACAGTAGCATTACAGCTGGCTGGTTTACCACACCGGCGTCAGCATCAGCAATGCGCCAAGTGCCCCTTGCAATCCGTCCGTCATTCATTGAGCATTGCACATTGCACACTGCACTCTTGAACTTGCTTCCGAGCCCTCAGTCTCCAGTCCTCAGTCCTCAGCCCCCAGCCCCATCTCGACTCTCTAAGCAAAGATGCAGGTGCCGCCATCCGCAGACTCCGTCGCGACCCACCAGCGAATAAGACTCTACGACGCGCCACCGCCGCTGCGACGAGCCACGACGACCGATGACGCGCTCGTGAGACTGCCCACCGTGTACACCGAGCAGCCCAGGGATGACGGTGAGGTGCATTTCTCGAGCGTGCAGGTGGTCGATAGCCGCATCAACTATTCGGACGAGGGCCGACGCTTTGTCGAGTACAAGCTCGAGATCGACACGGACTCGCGGGGCGTGCTCTACGCCTGGCACCGGTACAGCATGTTCCTGGATCTGGTCTACATGCTGCAGCTCCGAGACGGATACCAGCGCCGCGGCAGCATGCCCAAACTGCCCAGCAAGCGCATCTTTGGCAACTTCGCCGAGGCGACGATCAGCGCGCGCGTCGAGAAGCTCAACGAGTTCCTCGCGGCAGCCACCGGCCCCGAGTTCCGCGAGTGGGGCATCCGCGTGGACAACGGCACGTGCGTGTACATGCGCAGCGCCAAGTCGTCCGGCTCGCGCGACAGCATGACGTCGAATGCGTCGACCACGACCACGGGATCGTCGCCAAGACGGCAGCTCTCGCGCAGGTTCTCGCTTAAGTCGTTCAGCTTCCGTCGAGGGAGCACGGCCAACTGAGGAGTAGAGGGAGAAAAGAAAGCAGAGAGTAGTCGCGCGCGCGATCTTTAGGATGCGAATGAATATGAGCGCGCAGCTAGATAAAGGAAGCAGAGAGACAAGGATGATGAATGATGAATGACGGTGAAGATGAGTTATAAAGACACACGTTTGCATACAGCGAACGACATCTTTGTGAGCGTGTTTTAGTAAATGCTTTTGAGTATGAAGTCATTCACTCTTGCTTTGCCCAATAGCAATCAGTCGTACTACACACTTACACACTCGCGCGTCTTCGATTGATTCATTGCTGGTGATGAGCTCATTTCTTTTTCTCTTCTTTCTTCACAACGTTTTGTGTGCACAAAACGCGCTCGTTCACACACTGGAAGCGCTTACGCAGTGCGCAGGATGATGTGGACGCCGCTGTCCGTGTCCACCACGCCGCTCAGCTCGCCGACTTTCAAGGCGAATCTGCACGTTTTGTTTTCCACGTGATATCGGAGCAAAAAAACGAAGCAGAGCCAGTCAGTAATTAGTGAGCCTACTACGGCAGCATGGAGAACAAACAAATCAACAGCTACGTACGTGGCGTCTTCGAATGGCTTCTGCATCATGCCACGGCTGAACGGACCCAAGTCGCCGCCGCGTGTGCCGCTGAGCGCGAGAGTACGACGGTCAGTACATCAGAGCTTTGAAGTATCAGACTGTAACAAGGAAATGATGACAGTACCTGTTGCAGTCGCTGTTCTGGATCGCCAGCTCCTGGAAGGTCGCAGCGCCAGAGACGATCTGGCTGCGTAGCTCTATCCCACACACACATACGAACACACAGAGTCAGATCTGCAACAGGGGGGATATGAAGCAGATACCGCTTCGCAAAACGCACCGAGCAGCTCTTCGATGGCCTCCTGCTTGGAGCGTGTGATGTTGTCCGAGAGGCGCGACGCTATTTACACATACGCATACGCAGGCAGAGTGAGGAGTGAGCTTCGATATGAAGCACAATACAGACGGCAAAAAATGGAAAAGGGGGGGAGGGGGTTTGACGTACCTGGACGGCGCGATCCGCTGTGCTTGATGAGCAGGTGCGAGGCTCTCACTTGGTCTACATCAACAGCATGAAGAATGGCATAGTACACACGGATGTGAGTTCATTACGCTCATATAATGCCACGCACGCACGCGCAAGCCTTCTCCACGCACCCGACATGTCGACGCTTCTGATGTTGATGATTTGGCTTTGGCTCCAACTTGAAAATGGAATGAGCATTGACTGGGACGACAAGGGAATGATGAGCGTGCTTTGCCATCGTACTGACACGCCCCTCATAATTCCGATTTCAGGAGATTTTGTTTGCTGTGAGGTTTATTCAGTGCAAATTCTCATTAAAAAGCACTCTTTAGTCTCTATTAAAAACGATAATGATCCCTCTAAAATCCTCTTAGGACCACAGAACACCCCAAATAAAGCGCCCTGACGAACACCTTCGAATGACATCAACAAAGACAACTGCATCCAACATCCAACAACCATTCTTGCGTTGTGCAACTGAAGCAAAAGCAGCAGCAGCAGCTCACACGATCCACCTCAAGCGCGAGCCCACGAAGACGATGTGGTCGCACGATTTCCTGCGCGTGCTGCAGGGCGCGGGCAAAGTGGCGGAGCAGCTCTCCAAGACGCAGGGTCCCGAGCTGTCGACCGCCACGAGCCGCCTCGCCAAGCACGCCTCCGAGCTCGCGCGTCTTGGCCCGCACCTCTTTGGCAACGCGAGCGATGCGCACGCGCACGCCACCGCGGCCGCCGGCACGACTGAGAATCAGCAGCAAGACCAGCAACAGCCTGAAGCGCCTGCTGCCTCCCCAGAGTTCACGCTGGACACGGTGATGCAGCGCGAGCTGAAAGAGGTGGCACGTCTCGAGAAGGATCTGGCGTCCAGTCTCCCCCCAAGAGTGGCTTTCGAAGCGCCAGCTGAGCCAAAACCAACGGGTACGCTAGAGCAAACCAAGCAGCAGCAGCCACCAAAGCAACCGACAGAGGCGAAGAGCGAGTTCCAGACCGTGCACGACGTGCTCGAACAGGAGCACACGCAGCCAAAGCAGCAGGCTCCTCCTGCAACGCCCACCACGCCGTTCTCGCAGGAAGCACCGAACAAACGCGCGTGGAAGGAGAAGCACGTGCCATCGTCCCCGCTGTCGCGTATCCTCGGCTTTGGAGGGCTCGCGGCGAAGCTCGCGGTCGGCACCGCGACCGAGATCGTGCGCACGGGCGGCAAGGGCGGCACCTACAGCGCGCTAATTTCGGACGCGAACGTCGAGAAGCTCGCCGAGACGCTCTGCACGATGCGCGGCGCGGCGCTGAAGCTCGGCCAGATGCTTAGCATCCAGGACGAGAACATGATCCCGTCCAAGCTCGCCGACGCGCTCGACCGCGTGCGTCAAAAGTAAGCCCGCGTGTGCTGTTGTGGTTGTCGGTTGATGCTGTTTCTACTTTCGCTTGATGACTAACGTGTCCTGTCATTTTCTATTAGCGCGCACGTGATGCCAAAGACGCAGCTACACCAACAGCTCGCGGTGGAACTGGGCGACAACTGGCGCGAGCATTTCAAGGAATTCGACGATATACCGATCGCTGCCGCGTCGATCGGACAGGTGCACCGCGCGACGTTGCTCAACGGCGAGCGCGTGGCGATCAAGATCCAGTACCCGGGCGTGGCGGACAGCATCGAGAGCGATTTGCTCAACCTCAAGCGTCTGGTGACGTACACGAACATCCTTCCGCGCGGATTGTACATTGACGAGATCATCCGCGTGGGTCAGGAGGAGCTCACAGCCGAGTGCAATTACCTGGCCGAGGCGGACAACCAGGAGCGCTTCCGCAAGCTCATTCGCGAAAGCGGCATGGACGACGCGTACATCGTGCCGCGCGTGCACCGCGAGTTCAGCACCGCGCGTGTGTTGACCACGGAGCTCATCTCGGGCGTGGCGGTCGACAAGGTCGTGAACCTATCGCAGGACGTGCGCAACAGCATCTCGCGCCGCATCCTGGAGCTCACGATCCGCGAGCTCTTCGACTGGCGCTTCATGCAGACGGACCCGAACTGGAGCAACTTCATGTACAACTCGGCGACCGACAAGATCGGGCTGATCGACTTTGGCGCGGCGCGCGACTTTGACAAGAGCTTTGTGGACCAGTACTTCAATATCGTGTGGGCCGCCGCGAACAGCGACGAAGCGACCATGAAGGACTACTCGATCCAGCTCAAGTTTCTCACGGGCGACGAGTCCCCCGCGATGATGCGCGCGCACATGAGCGCCGGCATGGTGGTCGGCGAGCCCTTCCGGTCGCACGAGCCGTTCGATTTTCACAAGAGCGAGCTCACGAAGCGCCTGGCGCAGCACACGGAGACGTTCATGCAGGGCCGTCTGACGCCGCCGCCGCAGGAGGCGTACTCGCTGCACCGCAAGCTCGCCGGCGCGTTCCTCATGTGCATCAAGCTGCGCGCCGTCGTGCCCTGCCGCGACGTGCTCGAGCAGGTGCACGTGCAGTACGTGCGCGAGAGGCAGCAGCAGAGTGAGGAGGCGAAGTAACTAACTGGTCGCTTTTATAGACAGACAGACAGTGAAGCAAGAAGACACATACACATACAGAGACAACGAAGCAATTGAAATGAAGAGAGAGAGAAGTGGTGATGGTATGGTACACGATGATGTTCTGTCTTCTGTATTGCATGGCGTGTGGTTGATTGTCTTGGGGAAGTACGTGTACATGTGCCTTGGGTGCATAAAATAATTCTGGGTGTGGGTGTGGTGGTTGGTCTGTCTATCTATCTATTGTGGGTGTGGCTTGGCTTGACTTGTGCGAGCGAGCTTCACTTGTGCAGTCCGATCATGACTGCGTACTGGCAGATGAAGCGCATGAAGCGGTTGCGGCACTCGCGCAGCTGGTCCTGCATGTCCACGAGCGCGAAGTGACCGTAATGCGCGCGGCAGAGGTATTGCATCATGGACGCCATCTGCTGCACCATCTCGCGGATCTCGCGCACCGTCACGTCCTGCGCGGCCGCCAAAAGCTGTTCGTGGCACGCGAGCAGGCGCGCGAAGCCGCGCGCGGTCGCCGGGTCGCACGCGAGGTCCTGGCAGAGGTCAGCGGCGACCATGACCATGAGTTCGAGCTCTTCGCGCAGCAGCGTGGCTTCTTCCAGCATCTCCTCGTACTCGAGCTCGGACCACGTGCGGCGCGCGCGCTTCTCCACCGCGTCGTCCGCGATCACCTTGCGCTTGCGCGTCGGGGTCGCTGCTGCTGTTACTGTGCTTGTTGTCGCCATGTGGGAAGAAGATGCGCATGTTGCTGTTGCCGTCGTCGTCGTGAAGAACGCGGCGGGCGTGAGCATGTGCATCTTGGGCATGGAGCGCTTCTCGATCATCAGCATCTTGGCTCGCTCTATGATTTCCGGGTATATAAATAGGCTGTGTGTGGGATGTTGCCTGTTGCTTTGCCCTGAGAGAATTCAATACTGGCGATGAGCTAACACGCAAGAGAAGCAAGCGAGGCGCAAACAAGGCGCAAGCAAGAACAAGCACAAGAGCAATTGCTTGCAGACGAAGGCTGTTCACCAAAATTTGTGTGCCATCTTTTTTTACGTTTGTTACGGATCTGACTTGTCTGACCCACAACCCCCAAGCGACAATATTTGTCTGCACTTGACATTTGTATGGGCAACTTATGATTTGTTGACTTTGCTTTTTGTGGTTTTGACAGTTTTGCGCCAGAAACAAGTCAAACAGTCCCGCTCTTTTTTCCACGCCGAAAATTTTGACCATGAGGATGAGGATGGCTCTTCCCGAGCCCTACCTATCTGACCTGTACCATTGTCAATTGGTTTTGTATGGACGTTTGTATGCTGCCTCTTGGTGGGAGAAAATGTGGGAGCTTTTTCAGCAAGCGGTTTTGAGAGGGTTTTGTCGCTTGGGCAAATTTATTTGTTGATTTCAGCTGGCTTGACGACAAACAACAACCCGCCACATGGGTTCACAACCTCAACCAAAAATTGCCTCGAATGGCTCCTGCGAGAGAACAAACCAAGCGCAAAAGGGTCTTGTTTGTTTGGTTTGGCTCGGTTTTTAATTCCTTTCGCCTCAAAGACCTTTCTTCACCGCAAACAACTCTCTTTTATCCTGCTGCTAGTCAAATCTTAAGCGATCCATCGCTTCCCTGTTTGTCAAAGAATAGGGAACTGCAGAGACCTCATGCAATTTTTCTGCATCTAGATTGCTTCATTGGGAAAACTCGCCTGAGCACTTGCTTTTTGCAAGTTTTGCGAAAATGTAGGACATGCATTTTCGCAAACTTGTAAAAAGCAAAAGCCGTTTCATTCGGCCGTTGCCCAATATTCTCTCTTTTGCACTTGTGGAATCTGACATTTTTAAAATTGCTCAACAAATCCAATTGCGCACCATATTTTTTGACACGAAAAAGCAGATGATAAATCCATCATCAGTTGACTGTCATCAGCCTCCGAGTCAAAATTTAGCCTGATAGTACCTAATGCATTACCGTATGTTGGTTGCAGAGCCAACAATTTTCCATCCAAGCGACAGGAAGAAAGAGAGGAGTGGCTCCAGCTCAGTTTTTAGTATAACAATCCTTTTCATTGCATTTTGGCGGAAAACCCCGACCTTCTCCATCACAGAGTCTCTTTTGTGCTAAAATAACCATCAATCGCTAATTGGGGAATCGCATTCAACCGAGTGACCTCATGCAATTTTCTGCATCTAGATCGACTCCAACACAAGAGCGGACTCAACACTGCAGTGCAGCAATCTGCAGGATTTGTCCTGTATTTCGCACCTGCAAAAAAGCAAGTTGTGCGTTTCACATGCTGGGCATTTCGGCCGTTTCCCAAGTAAGAAATATCCCAAGTGCGAAAAATCTGCTTGCTGTGAATAATTCGCGCACACTCTCTTTTCACTTGCGCATGCTATTGATCTGAGATCAAAGAAACTCGCCCAACAGATCCTATGCTCGCTTTTACTTTGCCTTGGCAAAACTAAAATCGAGCAACATCCTGCTTGGCTAGATTTTGGCTGATCAATGTTCATGTCAAACAGCCTGAGTTTTTGGTTTTACACCCACCATCCTGAGCAACTTCCACTTTTTTGCTGCTCTTGGCAAATAAAAAGTAACGTGTACGTTACATGCAGGTGGTCTAAGAAGCTTATCTTTGATCAAAGTGAGACTAGCAATAGAGAAGAGCGACAGTTTTGTATGGGTTGGCGACCAGTAATCGATTCGTCAACCACGTGGAGCCTTTTCTTTCAAAAGCGCTCAGGCGGCTAGAACAAGGCTGGACGAAGCTGATTGGATGGCGCAAACCCGTCTGATTGGCTGCAGGATCTAAATGGTTCTAGCCAAAATGAAGCCAAGTCAAAGATGCAGACTAAAAATATAACTGAATCACTAGGTGGTCAATTCTGAGCCAAATCCAAAGCCAGAAAGTGCTGCTGTGATCTCTTTTCACTTTTCTGCCATTGAGATGTTTTTTTCAATCCAAATCTGGTCGTGAATCGCACTGAAAAACGTGTGTGGGAGAAAAGGGAATAGAGATTGGGTAGATTGCACCTGTGATGCTCATGCCTCTTGTTGCCCACTTGCTTGCTACGGTAGGCTAATCGGTGAGCCTGCACTGCGGAGACCTGCCAGCGACATACATGCCAGCGACATACATGCCAGCGACATACATGCTAGCGACACAGGCCCAAAAATACAGGCGATTTCAGATCGCCGTGGCCGTTGGCTGTGTCCAACAAAGCCAAGCAGACACTTCATTGCTTGCTATGGCATTTTTTTGTGGGTACACTTTCAGCAAAATGGAAACTCATTTGCTGTAGCACCATGTCTTCTCTTGTTGTCTATCTTCACCACTATTGCTGTCTATTTCGGATACTAGTACTGTGCTGTGTATGAGGTTAACCAAAAACTCGAGACTGACTGGCTAGTTATGCCCGAGGCGCGCGAGGCTTCTTGCTCTGCTTGCCCTTGCGCGTGACGAGCGGCTTGCCCTGCAGCAGGATCTCCAGCGCCTTGCGGTTCACGCAGCTGCCCGCACGGGACGTGTCGAGCGACAGCTGGCGCTCGCCTACCTGGAACTTGTACGCGTCCTTGCCGTCGTGCTCTAGGAGCTTGATGTCTACCATGATGGCAGCAAATATGTTGGGTGTATTCGTGAGAACACCCCTAGTGAAGCCAAGTAAAAAAACGATTCTAATTAGTCCACTCGCACCTGTGGGTTCCACGCTGAAGCTCTGCTTCTTGACAGCGCCAAGCACCGAGATGCGCACAAATTCGTCTGCGCGAGCAAGCAAGCACGCACGCAACAACAAACAACACACACACATACACTTGTTAGGCAACAGGTCCTAACACCAACAACAATAATTCTAGGACACTATCCTACAAATGAGCAGCAATACCTTTGTCGCCGATGTTGCGGAACGACACGATGTCCGTGACGACGCGGTCACAGAGCAGCTTGGCGCCGAAGAACACGCACGCGGACGCGCTGGAGATCGCGCCACCGGCCGCCGCCACCTACATTTTAGGAGCAATAGTGAACGAGTGAGACTCTGTCAGGGGCTGCGCAGCCTGCCAGCAGAGTACACAAACGCGGTGTGCGTATAGTACCTCGTAGATGTCGGCGGCGGGGTCGGCGCGAACCACCATGTTGGCGCTGAAGAGCAGCGCGCAGTACATCTGCGTGGCGCTCACCTTGCCCAGCCAGCCCATCCAGCGCGCGCCACCGTTCACCACAATCGGCGTCTCGTGCACGCGCTTGTTGCTCGCGGGTGGGCTATGAGGTGCACATACACACAAAGCAAGGATCATCTACATTAGGAGAGATTTTTCTATCAACCATCATTGCCACCAGCATGCAAAGCAGAACGCACCTCGCACCAGATTGCGCGCTGAAATTCCGCCGTGAGGCGACTGGGACTGAGCAGACAGCAGCGGCAGGGGCTGCTGCTGTCCGCGACAATCTAGAGGGAGCCTGCGCCGGTGTTGCTCGGAATCCGGTGCCAGTGCGCTTGAGCAGCAGCGTCGCGCGCGGGAGCGCCATCCTTGCCACCGCCATTTTGATTGTGGTGTCAACTGTTTCTATGCTGCAGGTTTTGACAACCAGCCAGCCTAAATGGTTCAATGTTGAGCACCTTTCTAAACCGATACATGATGACTTTGCATCATCATCAAAAGCAAAAGCAAAAAGCCGACATACATTCTCGAAATGAAAAACGGCACGAAGCTCACAATAGACAACACAGCCAAACGAACGAGAAAGGAGCAATGGCGCGATGGCCACGGACCTCCGCGTCCTCCTCTGTGTCTTCGTCCGGCACCGCTGCGTCCACATCAGCTGCGCGTAGCTCTTCGTGGTGGTGGTGGTGGCTGCTCCCGCTGCCGGTAGCTAGTGCGTTCAAGCGCCTGCTACTGCGGCTCATGGCGCTCTGGCTCAATAGTCCGCTGCGCCGCCTGCGCATCGGCAGCCGCCCGGTGTTCCTGCGTCTTGGCGGCGGTAAAGACGACGACGATGGCGACCGCGGTCGCGAGATGCGCAGCTACGAAGACAATGAAGAGGAGGGAGACGAGTACTACAGACTGCCAAAGAGAGCGTCGCTGCTGGCACTGAATAACAACCACGCAACGCCTGCAGCTACTGATGCCGTGGGGCTCGTGAACGTCGGCAACACGTGCTTTGTGAACGCGATTCTGCAGTGTCTCGCGGTGCTTCCCGCGTTCTACGCAAGCGTCCAGCAGGAGGTAGAGGTTTTGAAGGAGCTACAGAGCGAGCGCGAGGACGCGGGTGGTGATGATCGAAGTCGCGAAAAGCAGCGTTTGCGATTGCACACGGCGAAGACGCTCTTGGAGCTGCTCAAATCGCTCACCCCCGCGTCGTCCGCGCTTAGTAACGGAGGCAGTGCCAGAGACGGAGCTGACGATGAAGATGGAGAGACTGCGTACGATAGTGGAGGAGCGTCTGTGAAGCGAAGGCGACGTAACGGACATGCGAGATCGAATGGTGCGGTGAAGAAGCCCGTGCGCCACGTGGACCGAGAGACAGTGACTGCGCAGGTGCGCGCCTTTCTTGAAGCCACCAAGGAATGCACGGATCTGGTATCAGGGGAACGCGAGCAGCAAGAGCAGCAGGACGCAGAGGTACGTGTCCTCTATCTGTGGTGTTGTCTGCTGTGTAGTTAGTTGCTGGTCGTCTCGGGTGGACAATTGTGCTGATAAGCCGACGTCTTTTGCTAGGAATTCCTGTCGTTCCTACTCGAGTTGCTCCACGAACTGCTGCTTCCAGTGCGCTGCAGCAGCGCTGCTCCCTCCATTTCTTCACTGCCGCCTCTCAACCCCCAGGAGCAGAATTACTTCCGACAGGGGGAGGAATTTTTCGCGCGAGAGCTCAAGAAATGCAAACCGCTGGACCCGCGCTCGTACACGGACGTCGTGTGTAAGTGGTGCCGTTTGTGTGGTATCATGGGCATCTGCGAGACTGGTCACTTACTAGTCGTGCTCTGTGTGCAAATTGTGACAATCAGCTGGGCTTGGCGATCTGCGTTGGCAGCGCTTCTTGAAGCAGAACAACTCGGTGGTGACCGACCTCTTTGTCGGACAGATCGTGCGTGGCTCCCAGTGCTGCAGCTGCGCGAATCTGACGTGTCTGCACCAAGAACTACGGTAAAGCGTTGTCGGCTTCTTGCTGTGATGGAGTGCCTGCTGTAGATGGTGAACCTCGCTCTTTGTTATACTATCCTCGCTCTGTGATTTGCGCGTGTTGATGCTTGTAGAGTTCTCTCGCTCACTGTCAATGCAAATGCGAGCTCTCAATCTCTCGTGAGCTGCCTGGAAGCGCACCGCCACGCCGAGCACCTCGTGGACGAGAACCGTGTTTTCTGCGAGGGCTACTGCCACATGAAGACCAGTCGCATCACGCAGGTGCTCTTCCAGCGCGCGCCACCGGTGCTTGTGATCCAACTGCAGCGCTTCAAGCAGTCGTCCGGGTGGGGGTTGCAGCAGCTCGAGAAGATCGGCACGCCCGTGAGCTTCCCAAGCGATGACCTGCTGGACATCACGGAGAACATGTTTGTGCGCAATGAAGCGCAGCATGTGATCTACAAGCTCGTCGCAGTGTGTGCGCATCTGGGGGACTCGATCGACTCGGGGCATTACGTGGCGTACGTGAATCAGCAGCAGCAGCAAGATCGAGAATCAGCAGCACAATGGCTTCGCATGGACGACGACGTCGTGACAGCGATCGATGAAGACACATTTCGAGAGGAGACCCTGTCGAGTGCCTATATTCTCTTCTACACGCGGGTCTCAAGCTGAAGCACAACACAAAATATGCAATAGACAGAGCAGCTTGGACCGAAGTCAAAATGGACACGTTTCGTCTTTATTCTTTGATAGCCAAGAACAAGCGAGAGTGAATGAGAGAAAAAAAAGGAGAATTTGCTGAATAGGGAGCAACTCCCACAAGCGACGCGAACACGAATGGAAGGAACATCGACCGACTGCTGACTGAACTGACAGACCGGGGCGCTTCGACTCCAGGTTGGTTGGATTGGCTTTTACGAGGCGGACGTGTAGAAGTGGAACTGGTGGTAGTAGTTCATCACGCTGGTCGATGCAAAGCGGACAACGCGGCCCACCACTGGCACGTAATCGAGTACGTCGCACGCCTGGAGGAAAGAGCAATCGCAGCAAAGAAAGAAATGAAGGTCAGCGCCAGCGAGCTCCAGACCATCTATGATTTGACATGAGGCTCGTGGTTCGTACCTTGCCAGTCGCTGGCTGGGTGACCGACGCGAACACTGGGTCGCGGAGGAAGTAGAGGAGCAGCGCCATCTGTCAAAAGCAACCACGTTTGCAAACAATCGAACAATGTTAACCCACACTTCAACAAAAATGAAGCAAAATGGTTTTTGAGACGCAAACATGGAACGCACTTTTCTCGCTGCCAGCTCGTCTTGCACTTTCTGACTGGACTTCTCCACAGGCTTTGCCTCCGTACCAGCAGCAGCAGCCGCCGCTGGTTTGAGAGCGGCATTGGACATCCACAAGCTGGGCAAGTGAGAGCAAAGCATTTCAGTCAGTCAGTCGCTCAGTCAGTATCAGGTTTATCGGCAGAAGCAAACGGCAGGGGGTTAAAGCAATAACGCACCCTGAGATCTCCATCAACAACGACACAACTACCGGCGTCCACGATTCCTCCGAGCGGCGAATGCGCAAAAGCGCGTACGCGACAGGTCGGAGAATGTGGAGCACCTCGCCGCCGAGAAGAAGGTCTTCACGCGGCACCTTGCTAATCACAGCCGAAGGGTCCTAATCAATATAGAGAAACGCATATGAGATCTTTATGAACGCCAAAGGCCACTCGATATCGATGGAGGTACAGAGAATTTCGTACCTCGAATGTGACCGTGTTTGGCGCCGTCGAGGTCGCGGCAGCCTCCTCCGGGACTGGTTCTTCAGCTGAAGTTACATGTATGAGCAAACACGGAGAAGAGGGGCAGACGCGTTAATGAAGCTGCAGTAATATAAAAAGATAAACACCACAGTAGCTAGATGATATCGAACACCCACTCTTCTTCCCAAAGGTCTTGCCAGTGCGCGAACCGCGCTTGTCCGCCGAGTTCTTCTTGAAGCGCGCGAATGCTGATGGCTTCGGCGACGTCTCCACGCCCTTGTACTATTGTTCCCAGAATGTCACATACACACACACGCATCGCATTAGAACTATAGGCTCTTTCAAATAAAGAGAGCGACAAGCACAACACAAAAGCAAGCGCACCTTTCCGCCCTTGATGAGCATCGACCGGCGCGTCTGCACCAGCAGAATCAATCGGAGCAGACCCTTGACGACTTCTAGCCAGACGATCTATCGAAATATCAAAAGCGCAGCGGCAACAGATCAGTACCTACCAAGTATCAATCGTTTGTACCCGCCCAGACCATGGTTTTCATACCATTCTCCACTTGCCGACTTCTCCGCCAATCTTCTTCGCCAGCACCTCTGAGAGCACTTGCGTGTGCGTGATGAGCGACAGCGGAACGCGAACCAAGCGCGCGAGTCTGCACATACGGGCGACACACATTAAGTAAGCTCCATGACCAAATGAAGCACACTCAAGCACGCAAACAAACAACAAACGTACTGCTCGACCGCATTTGGTGGCTTCTCGTCTGCGCTCTTCGTCGACTTGTACAGGATGTAGTCGTGGTACAAGTGCAAGAGCCCTGCAAGCGAGTACCCGAACTGGGTCGCGACCTCCGGCTCGACCGCTTTTTTCTACAGTCGCAACAGCAACATCAGCCATCAACAAACGGCACAATCAGAGCCAGCACTTCCCCCTCCAACCGTGCGATCCACAGTACAACAATCGCATACCACACGCAACAATAAACAACAACAAAAGCACGCACCGGCACAAGCTGCGGCGCAATGTAAAACATGGTCTGCAGATTGCGCGCGAGGCCCGTATGCGCGACCACCCAGCGCTCATACTGCGAGAGCGCCGCGGCGGACTTCTGCAGTGACACCTCGGCCGCCTTCTCGACCAGCGGCGCGGCGGCGACCACTTCAGCGGCGTCCACGACGGCTTCGGCCATGGGGGTCACTACGGCGTCCACCAACACGGGCTCTTCGTCGGACGGTGGCATCTTTCTTCTTCTTGTCCTTCACTTCAATGTGGCTGCAGCCTCGCGGTCGGTCCTGTGCCGCTCGTTGCTCGTTGCTCGTTCTGGTTGAGCTTTTGAGAAGTGAGGAGCTTTTGGGTGTTGACACGACATTGAAAGGCGGCCTTTCATCATGCATATTCTTCTAGAGAGGGTGGACTCCTCATGCAAATTGATGCGTCAACCCTCCTTGAAGATTGTAAAATAGGGACACTGCGTCCCGCGGGTTCCGTTTTTGAGAGTGATTTGCAAGGGACAAAACATTGGAAACCCTCAAACAGGACGTTTTTATCCATTTTTCTGTTAGCACTTATATCGTGAATGTTTGCAGTTAGGAACACAAACGAGCGTGTTATTGTGCTCCTAACTTTGCAAGTGTTCATGATATGTGCTCAGAGATTGTGAAAACAGGAGCCATTTCATACCGACATCCACATATCATCGACCGTCTACTGTGAAGGTGAAACACTTGGAGAACTAGTGGAGTTCCGAGAACGCTCAGGTTTGTTGATTCACAGATACAGACACAGACACACGCGAAAAGAACTTCATTCGTTTGGTTTATCCACTACTAACTGTCTCCTACTTGCAGGATCGATTCGTCCGTGCGTGCTACCAGACCAAACACTACTTCCACCCCATACGACACTCAGCAACAACAGCAGCAACTACAACAGCATGCAAAGCAACAAAAGGAAAACGACTTGGGCGGGACACCACTTTGGAGTTCTTTTTTGCAGTAGGCCAGACCTCGTCAGCCAGTCAGTCAGAGAGCCGGCTGCCCTCGCTGGAAGCAGATCGGACACGTCGCTTACCATCCGCCCCAGTGACCGCCGCCGCCGCCGAACCAACGGCAGCGAGGCCAGTCCCACGAGCCAGGGAAGCAGTGGTGATATCCACCAAAGCGGCAGTATGGCCACCGCCACGATCCGGGGAAGCAGCCTCCTCCTCCCCCCCAATTCTCTTGGTTGCTGTTGCCTTCTCCAGCACCAGCTTCGTGTGGCGGACCGCTGGGCGCCGCCTCGTCAAGCTGGCGCAAGTGGTGTTCTAGGTACGCAGGCAAGAAAGTGTGAGCGAGTGCAATAGCGACAAACCGCAAACATAACAGCACCATGTTGTGGTTCGATGTGCAGCTGCTTACCGCCATCAAGCGCCGCGCTAGGATCGATCTGCGCCAGCGCAGCGACCGCTGCAGCCGCAACCACAAGCAGGCTTGTCTTCATGGCCTCGGTGGGGTCTCGCTCTTGGTTATCGATTGTCGGTAGGTGATCTGCGCGGCGCAAGCCAAAAGCCAAAGTGAGCTTGTGAAAACGCGTTGATCGAGCTCTCAAGAGGGAAGGAAGCAGCTTTGTTGCGTGCCTGCTACCCGCTCATCGTGCTCTTCCTTCTGAGCTCTACGTCTATACTGCGCATTCGTCATGGCACTGACACTCTCGCTTGAAGCTTGCACCTGGCAGTTGATGATGACTGACCATGTTCCGTCCCGTGATGGTTTAAAGAGGAGCCAAGGGATCCAATCCAGGACACGGAGCGCTTCGACTTTCATTGTTTCGTGTGCTACGAGAGGACTGACTCACGGCCCAGAGGTGGAAAGTGAAATCGAACTCGAACCTTGCCCGGAAGTTGCGTCAACTGTCAATTCCCAGGACTGAAACCGAATTACACTCCCTGAGAAAGTGGGCGTCACATGTCCAACGCACATCTCCGACGGCGAACGGGAACACATGAACGAACGAACGGTCGATCATCATTTCCCCAACACAATGAAGTTCGGTTTCGGCGATTGGCTTCTCGTTTAAACAAAGCAGGTATCAACACCTACTATCACCACTATCACTTTAGCCTCGACCGCTTGGAGGAATTCATTCCTGGGTAAAGTATGCTCGTCAGTGTGGAAGCAAGTGCGATAAAGCAAGGGTGTGTTCAAGGTGAGACGTACGTTTTCCCTCTCACCCAATTGCTCGTTCCTCAAGCGCACTTCTCTCACAATTTTATGGCAGTGAGGCAATCCCTTGGAACTCCAGAGAAGATGACGAGCTCCACGAGCCGTGAGGACTCGTCGTTTCCCACAGGACACAGGCTCTTTCCCCACAAATCATCTGCCGAGGACCTCTGTTTGAATCCTCTTCATTAAATGCAACGAGGTCAGCCATCAGTTCAACTGTCCGATGTTACTTCGTGCAGCTTTTGAAGGAAAGTCAGTCGCTCCCTTCGTCAAACACCAGGAGCTTGGAAAGATCGCACTGAGCTCCATCCTCTTCTCAGCAATGGCGAGGAAATAGGTTTCGCAGTTGGTTTAAGATGAATCGGTTAATAAAAATCTCAGATTGGTACTTTCCCAACTGAATGAAATTCGGTTTCGGATCCCAACGTTGGCTTTCTCGTCAGCTGTCAAACGTGTCGCCACTGGCACCTTTCCCGCTCACTTTACGAATTTGGTGGTGTGTGGATGCTCACCTCTCAAGTGAAAGTGTGCGGCCCTAGACGCAAGCGCAAGGGAGCGTTCAAGGTGAGACGTAAGTTCCCTCTCCCCGTCTCCCTTGCTCGCTCGTCCTGCCAGCGCACATCTCTCTCACAAAAGCCAGGTGGACAAAGAACTCCAGTGAAGATGACGAGCTCCCGCGAGATGCGGTGACTTCGGCTTCCCCACACAGGACACATGGCACGTCCCCACCCTGCCAAGGATCACTGGTTGGCTCCTAGTCAAATGCAACGAGCATCACCCAACCGACTGACACAACAGCTCTGCTCTTATGTTATCTCTTTTTGTCTTCAACTGGTATCTTCGGAAGTGAAAAACGTTGTGTTCAAAAAGTTGTTCCAGTGGTCCCATGGACAAAAGAGACTGGCGCCAATCGATGATGCGAGAAACAAAGAGAACGAATTGACAAAGCCGCATACCAACGTCGCATGAAACGATCTAGCTTTCTGCTTCGCCGTCACAGTCGATGCGAGAAGTCACACGTTGCATCCATCCACCGAGATTTCGTCAGCACTCAAACAGAGCATGAAGTTGGCATGGATCTGATAATACGAGAATGATACGTCGCACAGACTTGACTTATCATCGCCATTCACTTGCTAGTGTTCGATTGAATCGCTCGCACACGCCGAGACTTCTAAACTAGCTAACCTCACAAAAAACTCATCATCCAAACTTCTCGTTACGTACACACAAGGACTACAACTCCAGCCACCTCAGCGTATCAGCATCTTCGCTCCCTTGATCCCATTGAGTTGACTGACTGCGAGAGTCTCGTAACTTAGTGGTTCCAGCCACGGCGGTCATCACGACGGTGATCATGGTGATCATCACGACGGTGATCATGGTGATCATCACGACGATAATCATGACGTCCCGGCCAGTAGCCGCCACCACCGTAGTAGCGGTATTCGTCACTTTCGTAGTCCGCTGGCACTTCTTGGGCCTCTTCCGGGACATCCTCAAGCTTGCGCAGGCTGTTCACTACGATGAACACAATCGAATAGCAGGAGCGCATGAAGAGCGCGTTAATACAGCAGCACATCCAATTGGAGCGGATCACGTGTCTGCTTGTGTACACACATACCTGATTCCAGACCTGCCGTTGGCTCAGCGAGCACGACAGCAGCGACCAGAGCGCTCGCGAAAATCAGCAGGCTTGTCTTCATGGTGCCTTCACGTAGAGTTCAGTTCCGATTGGCGTGTTGTGTTGTCGGAAGCAAGGCGGATGCAAAAGTGAAGCTGCCAGAGTGTCCTTCCTGTGCAAGTTTTGCGAGAGAAACACAAGAGGATCGCGCCGTTAGTAGCAGCAGGTACACAGCTGAAGACAGCGTCCTTCGTCCTACAGATTCAGATTCTCCGAAAAGTCCTCGAAACGTGCTAGTCGCAGAACACCTTTCGTCAATAATATTGTACAGACAAACCTTGGAGGGAAAACCTTGTAGTCTACAAAAGTTGCAACAGCAGCACACCCGTGACGGGACAAAGAAAGCCGTCTGCGACGAGCCAGTGTGCTTCACTGTTGGACACGAGAGTGTCGGTTTGTTCTAACGGCCCGCACCTCAATACTTTTCGCGGGGGTTGCGAGACCGAAATGTTGGCATCAGCTAAATTGTCACCACAAATTCGCCACTTGCCCGTCCCATCCAAGCTAATGAGCAAGAAGAAAACATCACCAGGTATTACGTTTAAAGTATGGTCTGGCACACAATACTACCTACCGGTAGGTATACCAGTAACAATTTCTTCACACCAACTTCAACTGACCATCAAACCAGCAGCGCCGTTTCGCTGTTCGAATGTGAAACGTGAGTATCCGTCCACTGAATACGGCAAAGAGGTTGCCACTTGAATCGGGCATTGCATCACACACAAAAAACGATTTCCATTTTCTCTTCAACCAAAATATGGAATCCTGACGCGACATTCCTTCATCTCCCTGCCACTGGCGTCCATTGTGGTTGCTGCTGCATGCAGCTACCATCTCAAGCCAGGATTCTCCTTCAAACCCACGACACACACAATGATGGGTAGCACCCAAGAGGTCCGGGCCAAAAGCACT
>JAASFU010000380.1:0-24891 GCA_023333955.1 Globisporangium paroecandrum | reverse complement strand
GTCCGGATCACGCAGGAAATTGCTCACGACCTTTGCGGAGCGGTCCACGCGCCTAGCGATCTCGCGGTGACTCAGGTTGGACTCGTTGAAGGCGAGAATTTGGCCTTTCTCGATGTCGGAGAGGGGAGGGCCGTTTCCCATGGCTGTGGGCTTGCAAATTGAGAAATGAGTGGTCGGTGAACGCTAGAATGTCTTCTTTGTGTTTTATGCTGTTTACGCAACGTTTGTTGGGCGTAAACAACTGTATCCGCGAGGAACAGCATACTGTGAGTAGGTGCGGTTAACCAAATGGCGCATTTTGGACTGCGTAGCTTTTTGGGTTTTAACCATTTCTGGAGTGAAAAAGTGAACTCTCTTCAAACAAAGAGTACGGCGGGAATCACAAAGTTAGCGCGAATACGATGGTCATTTCAGAATTTTCAAAAGTGCCCTATACAAAATTTGAGCTCCAAATATCCAAGTGCGGCTAACCAATTGGCGCGCACTGTATCAGCCTCTTAATACAAATGCCGACAGTGCAATAGCACCCATAACGGGTTGATATTTCTACAGCAAACAAATAAACCATTACAAGATTTTCACTGGAAGAAAAGAGGCGTGCTGGTACTCTATTATGGTCAATCATATCAACGAAATTTTTTGTAAATATTTATTTATTGTAAAAAAAAAGATTTTAAAAGCAGGACAAGCGATTTGAAGAGGGGAATAGGATTCGAGGGGTAATTTTCTATTTGAAGGATCCACAGTTAAGGTTTTCGAGATTTGCTCACCCTACCTCTATTAGAAGACCCATTTATCGAGATTTGTATGTGCGGTTCAAAGAGTTTACTGCACCTGAGCAAATCCCGGTGCTCAGCTCCATCATAAACAAGTACTCGATGTCGATTGACTGGAACGGGAACTTCAGCGTCTTGACGAAGGCAACCATCTGCCAGCGGTTTGCCTCGTACGTCATGGTCTTATGATCCGCACTCTCGCTCGACTTGATGAAATGCTGAACCGCCGCCTTGGTGACTGTCGACGTGTCGCCCAACCACTCAACGGCTCGCTGAACCGCAATGAAGACGCAACGATTCTCCGGTCCCGCCCCCTCGCCGCTGTGGTACGCGATCCACTCTGGGTCCCTGCGACGGAACGTAGCGAAAGTGCCCGTCTTCTCTGACACCAAGTACCGCTCGATCACGTCAGTCCACAGCTTCGCTTTGCCGCCTGCCTCGAGGATGTGCGCCTTCTCCTCGTGGGTCTTCTCACCATCAACCCACCAGACGTAGTACCGGTCCGGGAACACGGAAGGCAAGATATCCTTCATCTCGACGGGCTCATAAGTGACTCGGCTGGCGGCACGCACCGCGTTTGCACGAGCTGTCGCCCGACTACGCGGAACCTTGCCTCCGGTCGACTTGCGTGCTGTCTGCCTCGTTCGCGCCATCACTGAAAATTGGAACTGAAGCAAACTGATCGCAAGAGGGATCGAATCCTCCACCCCCTCGCTCCGCAGCCATTCATCTCCCCGCACGCGTAACCAACCATTTCGAACCGCAAAAAACTGCGCGGTTAAGGTTCGAACCAGCGACCTCCAGCATAAAAAGCGAGCGACTAACCAGTCGAGCCAGCTGTCGCTTTGGAATAAGCTGACCCAACCAAACCACCCGCCGACCTCCCACAAACAACACCAAAAACCACAAGCGTCCAACACAACCCACACACTCGTGTGTTTGAAGCCCACAAGCCCCACCACACGCCACAAACGTGTGTCAAGACTCCCGGCGCCGCCCACACACCACCCACACGTGTGCTCAAGACTCAAGTGCCACCACCAGGAACCAACAAAGACACAAGCCCACACAAGTACGTCCACAACATACGCCACTACACGACTGTACAAGCACATCCGACGTATCAAGCGCCAACAACCCAAGCACACACACATGTTGCAACTGTACAATAGTATCTATTGAGTTTCGTCAATGCTAGGTAGATTGAGTAGCCACCCCAGTCTAATGCTAGTTAATAGACACCCTTGCAACTCAGCTCCATCATAATGTAAAACCTTTTAGAAAAAATATGTTTTTCGAAACCGGTCATTTTTACCGTGCATAAAAATGTAAAATAATTAGCAGTGATCCGTCAAAGACCACACATTGAAGTGAGCAGGTAATCTTCGAACGCTTGCCTTCTGATTTTCTTGTCAGCTTTGTTTTACCTATTGACAGTCTGGGAGACTGTCTTTTATGTGTACGCACAGTATAAATCATATATTATCTCATTTATAGGATTTTAAGAAAAAGCGAAATATGAAAGACTGCAATTAGGCTGTATCCATTTCAAATGGCGAGCCCCTCACATTACGAGCGTCCGCGAGCTGGACTGACTCGCATTTCCAGTTGCGCACAGGAAAGAGCGCGAGGAGAAACCGATGAGTTGTCCCAAGTGCAGCGCGAGTCGCTTGCTGCGTATGTTGTCCCAAGAGCAAGAGACCGAGGTATGGAACATGTACTTCCACACCCCGCGGACGCCAGAGCAGCGTCCCTTCCACCCTTTATGCGATGGTGGATTTGGTAAGAACGGAGCTTGGTTTTGTTGTTCCATTGATCACAATTCGGCGGACGCTTGAACGGGCTGTGGAATACCCTCGTCGGCCTTCGCTGAACCGATCCTTTATGGTGGACGGCGAGGAGTCTCGGCGGTACCTGATTTCGCTCATCGACCACGCGGACAGGACGCTGGAGGTGTTGATGTTCATCATCTCACATCGGGAGTGCGTCTTCTTAGCTTTACAGCACGCCTGAAACTGTGAATAGCTTACTGACCAGCGTTTAGGTCACGAATGCTATTATCCGCGCAAAACAGAGACACGTCAAGCAACATCGCCTCTTAGCGAGTGCTCGTGAACAAGGTACGAGATTGTTTCTCTGCGGGATTTCGTGGTGATCCATCGTCGGAAATACTGGCAATGTCACTGCTACGTCTAGAAAGTGGAAGTGTGCTTCAAACAGGACAGTGGCTTCAGCACACGAAGGTAATTAAACCGATTCTGAACAACTTACATTGGTTTTTGTGTGAATGACTGATTTTATGCTCCTAATATCTAGTATGTGATCTTCAACCGAGAGATTCTGTGGGACGGCTCTGCAAACCTCAGCAACTGTGCAACGTGCAATGACGAGGTCGTACAAGTGACACACGGTGGAAAGGTTGTGGTTGATGCTAGAGGCGTATTCAAGACGTGGTGGGTCGAGTACGATCCGAAGAAACAGAAATTTCGCTATTGATAGCTCATTTGCAAAAGCCGCTACGTGCGGCCGATAATAACATTGCCTCATTTTCATTCATTTGCTATTGGTTTTGCGTGCGACTGCGATCATAAGATCACCGTAGGTGCCGCGCCTCCCGACACCATTTGTTACATGTACGAAAGATCGTGTTTTTGGACACGAGTCAAGTGTGGGTGTTGCTTGGGTTGTCTGGTCTGACTTTGTGTACATTAGTAACTTCGTGTTTGCATTGACGGAACGCAGGCGACTAATAATGTCGCTCCAGCAGCAGCATACTGATGGCGCGGCGGCGGCGGCGCATGTGCAGCTAGCACGCCTATTAGCGGCGTCCAAGCGCCTCCCACAGGCCGCAAAGCACTACAACGCGGCTCTACTGGCGCTTGAAGGACAGGAACCAACAGCGGGTGATGATGACGACGACGACCAGCGCGAGCGAGTGTCCTCCTCCAGCTACTGGAAGGCGCTCTTTGAGCTCGCGCACGTGAAGGTGCAGCTGCGAGAGCGAGACGAAGCGATCGCGCTGTACCGGCGCATTGTGGAGCACAAGCCGCAGTTTGCAGAGGCACATGCGAACCTTGCGGGTACGTGCACATGCAGGACTGTGGTCTAGCCTATCCTGTGGGTTGTGACCATAGCGCGAAAGTCTAATTGGCAGCTTCATTGTGCTGCCCCCTTGAATGTTGACTTGGAATAGCGCAATTGATGATCGATGGCGATCTCGAGAGCGCGCTGCATCACTGCACGACAGCGTTGGCGATCGCACCGGGCTTCCGAGAAGCGCACTACAATATGAACGTCCTGCTGCGACGAGCAGGGCGGCAGCAAGAGGCGATCGAGCGGTACTGGGAGCTCATGGAGAAAGAAATCGGCGAGCAGCTTCGATTGGAGTGGCGGCAGACAAGCGATGACAGCCAGGCTCCAGCTACAGGGTCAATTAGTGCATCTCCGCCGGTATCATTAGTTAGAGAAATCGGCGACAAAGACTACAGACTAGTAGCAGCTCTTCCCGCCAAAGTGTCGGTGCTTTGCGTGAAATGGGGCGCCAAGTATGGCGCCGAGTACGTGAACAAACTCTATAACTCGATCACTCGGAACAGCAACAGCAACTCTACAGCCAGAGGTGAGTCTGCGATAGTGCCAGCGGTGGAGATCGACTTTGTGTGCCTGACCGACGACACCAGCGGCATTGCTACAGATAAGGCGAACCTGCGCTGTGTTTCCCTGGAGCCTGGCTGGAAAGGCTGGTGGAACAAGCTCCAGGTGTTCTCCCCTCGCGTCTCGCGCTTGCTGCCGCATAATGGCAAGTGCCTCTTTGTGGATCTGGACACGGTGATCGTCGACTCGCTGGACAAGTTGCTGCGATGGGAGACCCCGAAAGGCGAGATCGCGCTGCTGAAGACCGACGACATGGCGAACGAGCAGCGACGCGACGGGTACAACAGCAGCCTCATGATGTGGCGGAACGAGCGCGACGTAGCATCGCCTTCGTCGTCATTGCCATTCCACCACGTCTACCAGCTGCTGCACGACCACTTCCGCACGATCAGCAAGTTCATTTACAAGTTCGACCACTGGCTCGAGGTCTCCCTCCATTCTGTTCTTCTATCCTATGAAAGTGTTGCAGCTCTTCAGACTAACTAAACCGTGTGAGATGTTCCTTTGCTTGACTGTTGTCGTTGTTGCTGTTGCTGCAGATGGCTCTACCTCGCGTGATCTTCCTCGAAGACGTGTTCCCAGAGAGCATCGTAGAGTACCGGAGTCTGGACGCAAGCGCGACGACACCACCTAGAAACGCCAGCATCGTGTGCTTTCCGCTGCAGCCAAAGCCCCATGACGCGAGTGCGCCGTGGATCCAGCAGCACTGGCAGTAAGCAGACAAGTCCCTTAGTCGCCCAGAGATGAACTAACTAACACGGGTCGTAGGCAAAGTCATCGTCGTCGATGCGCACCGTTGCGATGTATTGCTCGCCGATGAGCACTTCTCCTCCCGGGACGTTGAGACGCACGACAAAGTACTCCTCCCAGAGCTCGTAGCAGAGATCGTCGACGATCGGGATGATGATCTGCTTGGAGATCTCGCCGGCGGCAAAAGTGACTTCGCCGGCCATCTGCTGGTAGTCGTAGCAGTCGCTTCGCTGCGTCAGCGAGGTTTTCGCGCACGTAGCGTACTTGAGCGAATCGACCGACACTGCGCTCAGATCTTCGGTTGCGTACCCCACCGTGAGCGGTGCCGTCGCATTGCTATCCGCCCGGGAGATCGTGAGCGAGACCAGACTGTCGGCATTCCCTTCTACGCAGAAAAACAGCTTTGCAGTAAAGCGCACACTCGCGAAGCCCAGGTCGTAGTAGAACGCCTGGCCTGCCTGGTAGCGTAGCGGCGATGTCGACAGCCACGGTGCACCAACGAGCAGCGAGTTGCGATCTAGAGAGATCGCTGACCCGTACTTGGAGTACGCCTCTTTCTTTGGATACTGCACCTTTGCGATCTCCTTCGGGCTCCACTTTGGTGGAGAGATGAGAACACCTTTGCCATCACGCACTTCGTCTGTGCACTGGAACACGTACAAACTCCCCACAGCGTCCATGGGGAGACCAGTATGCATGTCGAGGAACGCCGAGTTGTTTGCATTGACCGCTTTCTGACCCGGCGCGCTGACGACAGCAGCACCAGTGCTGTCGTCGACTGCGACGTCAAAGCCAAGAAAATCCTCGCTGCGCTTGTCGCTCGTGATGAGACGCGCCTGGTACTCCCAGTTGCACAGCTTCCGGTTGATATTGACGCATGGATCCAGATTCGTCGGTGCTTTGCGTCGAAAGGCGTACACAACGCCGGCGTTCGGTGTCGACGCCTGGGTGGAGTCCCAACTGAAGCGCACGTGGTCAAAGTTGATGTGGCCCCAGACGTCTCCAGTTGACGCATCCACGACGCGGATCTGCGCTGTCTTGTTCAGGAATGGACTCAGATCCCACTGCGCAGTCTCCATGGCTTCTTGGCATCGCCCCGTCTTCTTCAGCATCGAAATGCCGTCGACGAGAAGCTCCACGTAGGTATAGCGAATGTCGCAGCCACCGCCGATCTTGAACGAAAGCCACGGACCCAGCACTGTGAACGCCTGCGATGTCATCGTTCCAGTCGGTCCATCGCCCTGGTAGCTGCCTGCTGGACTCCCGCCAGGGAGTTTGTAGTTTGTGGTCTTGCACGACAGATCGTTCGCGAAAGCGCAGGAAGAGGTCACCGCAGTCTGCTTGCCCGCACCGGGGCGAGACTTAAACGTCCCCACCCAGTACCGACCCTCATGGAGTGCACGCTGCCCAGTCTCGTCGCTTCTGTACGGTCTCGACTTGTATGTATTGATTCGCGTGTACGAGTTGTCTCCAAACGTTGGCTGCGAGTCAAACGCACTGCCAGTGGCCAGCCAGCCTGTGAGAGCGCCAGTCTCGAAATTCCACGTCGTTGTTGTCATGGCACTCGAATACGGCGCGCCGACAATGACCTGCTCGCCGCTGATAGCGACACTGAAGCCAAACTGGTCGCCCGGGTTGCCGTCGGGGGCGAGAATGCGCGCGTGCTGCTCCCAATTGCCAATTGGAGTAGCCTCTGCAACAACGATCTGGTTTGCCGGGTCGGCCTTAAATGAACTACTGAACCCAGTGCAGTCCGCGCACCCGTAGCCCTTCCACTGCGGAGTGAGCAACGGCAAAGCGAGGATGTCGCCGATAAACGTGACGCTCCACGTGAAGCCCTGGTCGATCGTCCCTGTTCTCGTCACTTCGACAATGCGAATCACCGACAGTTCCTGAATCGCGAGCTTCACGTCTGTAGCAGACGCGCCAAACGAAATGATCTTTGTCGTGCCGGCCACGCCTCGGAAAGTGGTCGACAAGCAGAACGAGCCTGCGGTCAACGGATCGTCGGTGCGCAACTGAATCGTTTGCTCCTGTGCCTGGATGTGGAAAACGTACGCCGCCCCCATGCCAAAGAACTTGCGGTCGAAGCTCCGATCGTGATACTGACTTGGGTTGAACGCGCCTCCATCCGCATGTGGCGCGCCGACCACGATCGTGCGTTGATGCAGCGCCACCGCTTGCCCGAAATGGTACTCCTGCTCCATGTTTTGCTCCAAGATCCGGTACACATTGCGATCGCTGCAGTAGAGCCGCGCTGTGAGCTCCCACCCAACCAAGATGCGATGGTACACAAACACGCTCTCGAGGCCAGAGGCGCCGACCACCGCGACGTCACCGTAGATGCCCACAGCTTTTACGCCGCCAAAGTTGTGGGTCGGAGCAAATGCCGACATGTCCGTTAACATTGTATCCTGGACCCATTTCGAGCTCTGGCGGCGATAGAGGTACGCTGCAGCGCTTCCCGGCGCGCCGACGATCGCTCGGAGCGTCCCGAGGCGTCCGTCGATAGCGACCGACGCACCAAAGAGCATCCCGTTCGCGCACTCGGCTGGGAACACTTTGCTGTCCAATTCCCAGAGCCCGCCTCTTCTCATGTAGAAATACACGGCCCCACACTGCACGGGGGTGTTCTGGGTCACGAGCGCCTGCTTCTCCAGCGGAGCGCCGACGACCGCAACGTTCCCGTCATCAAACACACTCACAGCGGCGCTGAACTGACTTCCAGACTGACCAGCAGCACCAGCCGAGAGGAAATCAAGATTCGACCGCGTCCCAGTGCCACCATCGCCATTGTCTCGGATTGTGAGCGTGGACCAGAGGCTCCCGTCGGAGCTTGGCCAGACACCAGGCAGAGAAAGCCGCAGCATGATCGTCTCATCCGGGTCTTCTACAACAAAGTCATTCGTGGTCGACACTGTGAACGTCTGAATCTGGTCACCGCTGTCAAAGAACATCTTGCCCGCGCTGGAAGCGTAGTCAGACACGCCCGCGTAGTCAAACTGCGCGTCGATTCAGAGCGAGCGCCGGTCTGAACTCCCATACTGCTGGTTCCGACCATTAGCAGTGCCAACATTATCGGTTTGGAGCCACCGCCCTCTCGGAACTTGCGGGAATGGCTCTTGACCGAGCACGTAGTACGCGAAGAATGCGTTCGCACTGAAAGGGACGGCTTCCAGCATGGACATTTTTTGGTACGGACCAACGTCAGGGATCACAGGGACGTAGTTTTGCGACCGCCGGTCGGAATACGCATCCCCAGTGTCGTAATTGACGTACAGAGTAGGCGACGACGCGACGTTCACCGCGCAGAACCCACCGTTGCGGCTGCAGCGCTGCACTGTGATGTCAAGATCATTGCCCTCGAGAACGCTGTAGGTCTTGGAGGAAAACTGGAGCGCAAAGATGCCGAGATCGAACACAAACCCGCCGCCAGCGTTCGTCCCAGACTCGTAGGTATCGAGATTCGGAGCACCGATGATCGCGTAGCGCTGGTCCATCGCCACGGCGGTGCCAAACCAACTGAAGTGCTGCTTCTCGCGAGGGTAGAGCGTGGCTTGTTCGGTCCACTTGCCTGCACTGTTTCGTGTAAACACGTACGCGTTGCTTCGCAGCACCGGCGGCACCCGAACGACCCAGTCAATCGTGATCTGCGCGCTTGGATTGTTGTAGAGAAGCCCCGCGTTATCGACCTCGACAAGCGGCAAATCACTCGTGCTGCTCGCAAAAGTGAGGTACTACGTGTAGCCTCCAGCGCCGCTTGGGCCAGCGCGTTGCACTAGAACTTTGGCCATTTGGAAGTCGCTTTCCAGAATGACCTTCAGCGATGCGGCGTCGATGTCAAGCGCGATGGGACGTGTTTGGTTGCGCTCCACCACATTTGTTGGCGACGACATTGCCCAGTTCAGACTCAGCGTGAACGTTCCAGTGCTGAGAGTGCTACCATCTGAGGTACTCGTTGTGATCGACTGTACTGGTTTGCGAATCGTCCGAGGTTCGTTGTACATTTCGTGAGCACCGACAATCACGGTATCTTTCGAGACGGCTACACTTGTTCCAAAGCGGTCGCGCGCGAGTGTCGGAGCCATACAGAACTTGCTGCACGTTGAAGAATATATCGGCGCTGCTCCGGCGAGTCAAGACGACCACAAGACCACTGTCGACACCGCTCCGCAACGCACTGCACTCGGCTCCTACTGCCATCGTGTACGTGGTGACCATGTCAAGGTCCACCGAGCTTCCGAAGCGATCTCCTACCTGCAGCTCTGGCGTTGGCTGCAAAATGAACTGGCGATTCGTGAATACCCCGTTGAACAGATCAAACACAAACACGGCACCGCTCTCAGTTGCGTACCCAGGTGCCCCCACCGCGATTGTGAGCGCGACCTGCGGATTCCCAGATATCGCGATGGAATCTCCGAATCGATCGCCTTTCGTACGGTCGTAAGGTGCAGAGCTCAAGATCTGGAAAAGACTCCACGTGGCGCTCCCAACGTTGTACTCGTACACGAACACACGGCCTTCTTCGTCGAACGCGCCTGGAGCTCCTACTGCAGCGAACGTGTCATGCATTGCCACTTGCGCTCCGTACTCTTGGATGTCAAAGATCTGGTCAGATGGTGGAGTAAATTTCAGATACTGGGACCAGATACCGTTCTGGCGGCCAAATAGATACGCTGCGCCACACTGGAGTCCTTTTGAGTTGATCCCATCGGTTTTGAAAGTACCCGCGCGATACTGTTGCACTCGCCCCGTGCCCGGAAGCACTCCTTTCTTTAACCCAGACGCGTCGATCGCCAAGTCGATAACGTTGCCTGCCGAATCTGCGAGGTCTCCGTTGCGAAGCGCGATCGTGATCTCCGTCCCACTGCAAACGCTTGTGAAGGACGTCAAAATGTCCACTTCGCTAAACGACACCGACATGACGTTGACGATCGCTGTCTTGAGCGCATCCTTGCCAGTGTTGAACGGGATCCCATCGGACACTTCCCCGTTGAAAATTAGTCGGAAAAATCCGGCATCCGCATCGCACAGCAGGTTCTGGAGCTCGAAATCGCCGAAAACCGCGGCCGCTGGAGCGCCAACGAGCACGAGGTCGCCTTTGATGCTCACGCTAGACCCAAACAGGTCGTCTGTTCGTGTATCGATCCCTGTGACCGTGCTCCCCTGTTGCCTCCAGACGTTTGCTCCGTGAATGAAAACCGAGATCATGCCAGCGTTATCCCCAGGTAGCCCCCAATGGGTATCGCCGACTGCAACCGGAGGCGCCTCGTAGCCACCGACCTGGATCTCAACGTGTGCGTTTGTGCCTTTTAAGAGCGTGGTCTGCTTCCCAGAGACGGTCGCAGACAACACAGGAACCAGCGCTGGCAGGTTCCCAGAGGTGTCGATCACAGGACCGTACTGGTTCTTCGTATTGACTTTCAAGAAGGTGACCGTCCACGAGTACCCGCCGTAGGGGTTCATCGCAGTGGAACGGACGACTTGGACATCGTTGATAGAAACCAACTTCTCGAGCGCGGCCTCGAGCTGCAGGTCGCTCGCAGTGACGAGGATGTTGTCTGTCTCGTCGTTTGGAAAGATGTCGTTTCGAAATCGCAGTCGGAAGAACCCTGAGAGCCTCCCAAGACCTTCCCGCATCGTTCGGATCGCGATGCGCGCTTGGTATCCCAGAAGTCCCGCAGTCTGCGCAACAAGCTGGGGCACATCGTACATCATATCGCTTGCGACGAACGTAATGCTCCACGTGTACCCGCGCATTTTCGTTGGCAACGTGCGAAAGAGACTTCGTATCGCCAAGCCCAGATCTTGGGTCAAAATCGTGGTAAGCTCACTTTCCACGACGTTGTATTTAATGTTTCTCGTCACCAGGTTTGAGAGTTGAAGTGTGAAAAACCCGTCAATCGCTGTCGATTCGACGAGGACCCGCGCGTGGTTCAGGCCGCGCCCATCTCCGACTATCGCCTGCTGTCCAGTGAGCTGGCTGATCGTTGTGAGCGGTGCGAGCGATCCTTCGATATACAAGAACGTAATCGTCCAGATGAACCCTTGGTTGCACGCGCAGTACGTGTTCTCCTGCCGTGTGACTCGGATCGTCTCGAGCCCAAAGCCTAGGTCGAGCTCAAGCGCGACCCGCAGTTGCACCGCATCAAAGTTGTAATAGATCCTGCGTGTTGGACCGGTGTTACCAATTTGAAGAAAGAACCAGCCGCCAATCGTTTCTCCGGGCGCAGCGCTCGTTGTGATCTCCTGGACCGCTGGACGCTGCGTCGCGCTTGTGGTGATCGTCTGGATCTCATCCACGTAGTTGCCTGAATCACCCACCGCACTCACGATCTGGATCGCGGAAATTGGCTGCTGCGCACCAGGGCCTCCTAGCACCAGGGTATCGCCATCGATATCTGCACTCGCGCCGAGTCTATCTGCGCTGGCGTACGGCGACGCTCGCAGTCCGTAACAGGCAGAGTAGAGCACACCAAACCTCAAGCTTGCTTCCAATACGGCACTCCCGATCTGCGTGCGGAATTCGATCTTGTAGTCGAAACCGAGGCGATCAACAACGAGGTCGGTGTATTTCACGACACCAAAGACAATTTGCTTCGAGGAAGTACCGAGCAGTCTCCCGCCCGGTGGGTTTAGATGCAAATCAGCGTCCTGAATCGGCGTACTCATTGGGTTTGTCGGGCATGTCAGGATGCGAGCGCCATTCAGAATGATTGCCTTCGGGTCCGCATAGTCGAGATCGCTCGACGTGTCGCCAGTTTGAATCGTATACTCAAAGCGCAACTTCGTTCCGGGGCTGCCGCTCACGTAGACACCGTACCGGATGATTGTCGTGATGCCACTCGGTTGGAAGCGCAGCAGCGGGAAGTTGAGGTTGTTTGCTCCAAAATCCAGCGTTACACAGGTGCTAAACGTGGCTTCGATGATGATTTTCTGGCCGACAGCGTATTTGCCGTCTGGGGAGAGGAACGTCGTCGACACCACAACCGGCTTTCTTCCGTTCACCACCAAGTTCTTGTTGAAGCTCAGGCTGTTTTGCGTGTACGGGTACGGGAGATCGAGGTTCGCGAGCGTCGTTGGGTTGGTTGAGAGATGTAAAATCGATGCCGACTCGTCGCTTGCGTCCAGCTAGTGGTGGTCCACGTACTCCACGTCCGTGCTGTAGTCACCGTCGCCGATTGGGTATAGGAAAGTCAGAACAGTCGACCCGCTCCCGCTTGCATACACTGCCTTGCGCTGATTCGCGCCGAGATCGAGCCACAGAAATGGAGATCCGATGACGACCACGTGCTGCGTAAATGTCACGGCTAGTTCGAGTGCGTCGCCGCAGCGGTAGACCCCATCCGCATTCGTCGCGGACACGCTCAGGACCGACGGGATCTTTCGAGTATCGACATTCAGAACTTGGTTGCTTCTTACGCCGAGAGGTGTTGGCTGAGGCAGCGTAAGGATTACGTCGGTTATCGGAGTTGTCGAGAACCGCTTGATCGTGCACTGGTCGCTGTTCAGTGTTAGTGATTCGTCGTCGACGTACCTGAGATCCGACGTCATGTCTCCTTCATGAACTGTGTACTTAAAGAGCAGGAGCTTTCGATTGTTTTGATAGTACCCTTGGCAGAGCACATCCCGTCCATACGACACCGTGTTCAGCACCAGGATCGGCGCTTTCTCGGGATGCGCGCTCGGAGGTGGCTCAATGAACACGTCCAAGCTCATCTCGACAACGATATCGATCTCATCGCCGACCACGAACGAGTTCCCGTTGACGGTAGATGCTGGGGTGATCGAGTACACGCTCACAACAACCGGCGGCACGGTGCCAATCATAATGTTCCCAGGCGACAAAGTAATGCCCGTCAGTGACGTGGTCACCTCTTCGCCATTGTAATTGATGATCGAGCAATCTGGGAGGTCACAGATGACAGCCGCATCATCGAACTTGTCAAAGTTGAGCGCGTAGCCTCCATCACGAACGATGTACACGAAGGCCATCTCGTCTGGTTCGTCCCCCTGGACGTAAGGAACCAGTGAGTTCGTGTTCATTTTCAGAGTCGGAAGTCCATCCACACGAAGTTCATCGGAGAACTTCAGCGTAAGCGTGATAACGTGGTTCGAGCCGTACGCGCCGGCAGCCACGTCCGCAGTGAAACTCAGAATCGTCGTAGTAAACCCAATGGTGGGATCAACGACCACCGGTGGGGTCGCCAATGACATTGTCGGATCGGGGAGCGTCAGCTCAGCATCCAGGATTGGACTCGCTGAAGCTCTTCGAATGGTGCCGAAGTTGAGCAGCAACGCTTTCGGAGAACGGTAATCAAGACCGTCCGGCGCTCTGTCGCCAAGCATGACTTTGTACGTAAAGAGCAAGGCGAGTGAACCACTCTCCGAGACGTAGAACGCCTGTCGGTTGTATTCCCCAACAAACAGCTGGAGAGAAGGCACTCCTTGCGTTGCATCCACAACCACGTGAGACGAAAAACTGATTTCAATTGTGACTTCATCATCGCGGACGACTGTATCAGCAGGCGCTACCACAATTGCGAGCGCTAGCACTCGTGGCGGAACCCCGTCAATGTCGATTTGAGTATTGCTCTGCAGTGACTTCCCGGCTGCAGTGACCGTTGCGAGTGTCAAGACGGCGTCCGCCGCGTCACTCCCTCGCTGAAGAAATCGCTTGATCGAGCCGCCATTCAAGTCGATAGCATTATCATCTCGGTAGTTCAAGTGGGCATTCCCGGTCGCAAGGTGCGTGTCGTACGCGGCGACAGTGTACACAAAGGTGAGCGCCTTCGTGCCGTCGCCTGACTTGTACCCAGCGGGACGCTCCACCGAGCCTGTCTCCAAGTACAATCTCGGGAACCCACTCACTTTAACTGGCTTTGTAAACGTTACAACGACTTGGACATCGTCGCCTGGAGCGTACATGCCGTTGCTCGTCGTAGAAGTGACACCGATCGCCGGGTCGACAACGGGGATCGACGTGTCGATGACAATACTGTTGAGACTTGCGAGGTTGTTTGGCGCAGCGGCCATTGTTGCAACGGCATCAGTGGTCGGGTGTGTCGAGTAGTGCTTGAGAAAGCCTCCGTTTGTATTCACACGTGTCGTTGCATCCAGAACAGTTCCAGAAGTCGCATCGCCATTTTGCACAATGTAGACAAACACCAGCGTGTCGGTGTTGTTGCCGCTTGAGAAGATCGCATTTCGCACGGTTGCGCCATTTCCAATGGCTGTCAGCGCCAACGGGAGGAGCGGGGTCCCGTACACTGTGATGGGGCGGGAGAACAGCATCTTGATGGAGATCTCTTCGCCGGTACCAAATTCACCATTCCCTGGCGCTGTTGAGGAAACACTCGCGATGACAGGAGCGGTTGTATCAATCACGACGCTGCTTGTGCCAGCCAAAGCGTTTGCGCTCGCGAGGTCGGGTAGCGTGAGTACTGGGGTCCGCATGTTGCGGTCTTGGATCGTTCCGCCGTTCAGACTCAACGCCGTCGTCGACAGGTAGTTCAAATCGCCAGTGCTGTCAGTGAGTATGACGTCATACTGGAACACAATCTTGGTGGTCCACGTGTTCAGCGTCACACACTCCGCGACGCCATTCGGACCTGTGCTTGACGTCTGCAAGGTCAGTGTCGGCATGCCCAACGCTAGCACTTCGTCGGAGAATGTCACTTCGATGGACAGTCGCATGCCAACTCCGTAGGGCATCGGATACAGCGGTGTGGGAAGAGCTTTCACCGTCGTCACTGTGAGCAATGGAGCTGTGGTTGTATCCACTACGATGGAAGACACGATCCCAGCACTTGGCACCAGCGTCGCAGCCACGGATCCCGTGACAATCGAAGAGGCGACGTTCCCGCCGGCGTCCAGAAGCGCTAAGATCGGTTGGTGTTCGTTCGGCTGGCCATCGAGAACGCCGTCAGACAGATTCTGCTGCAGGAACAGCGTGACGGGGCGTCCAACAATGATGTTAAACGGAGGCGAGACCTGCTCAATATCGGTTCGAACCCACACGATCTGTCCAGGGACTTTGGTGTACAACGTAAACACGAGCGAGTAGTCATCACTAGCTCTGTCAATGCGCAGACCTCGGAAAATTGCGACGCCTCGTCGAACGAACGATTTCAGCGACTGCGCAGGAGACAGCACGCCGTCTGACGGGTTTGCCGAGATTGCCACGCGAATCAAACTGGTGCTGTCTTCCTCAAGCGTGTTACCGCCTGAATCGATCAGCTTCAACACTGGTTGGATCGCAAACGCTTTTCCTCCAGTCGCTTCGACAGGGGTGTTCAACAAGACCAAGTTGTTGCACACGCCTGCAGCGACCGTGAACGGGTTTGTCTCGATCTCTGAACCTCCGGGTAACACCAAATCCGTGATATAGCGCAGCGTGTACGGCGATCCAGCGACATCAATAAAGACACCTTGGAATTTAGCAATACCACCTCCAACCGTGACGTTCAGGTTGCCAGCCGGCAAAAGATGACCTCCCACAGGATTCCTCACAATCTCCAGTCGAACGGTTCCTTCGTACAGCGTGTCCACGCGGTTGCCACCTTTATCGACGATCGCTGCTGCAGGCTGAGGCAAGAATGCGGTACCGCCATATGCTGTACTCACGTCGGTCACGATCGCAATCGTATACCTCAAGCCGACAACGACATCAAACGCCGCCGTTTCTGTTCTCACGCCGTGGTAGATCGAAATCAGCGCAAGCGTGTACTCGGACGCCGCCAGATTGATGTAGAGACCGCTGCACTTGGCAATCCCATTGACGAAGGCGAACGCGTTGTTGCTTGGCTGGACGGTGGCAAATCGCTCTGGGTTCACGTCGACTGAAGCACGAACTGTCCCAGTATTGACGTTTGTCAGGATGTTCCCGTCGTCATCTATGAGCGCAACAACTGGCTGAAGCGCAAACGGTTCTCCAGCGACCGAGTTGATTGGCTGGACAAGCACAATCAGTTGGTTTGCGACGGCGACTTGATCGCACAGCAGGAACCACAGCGTGAGAGCTGCGATCGCAAAGACTTCACGAAGACTGCCCCAAGCAATTCTCATACTTGCGTCGCTGTGTTCATGTATCACTGCGTCGACCGATCTCTGCACTCCGTCCGCGTGCGCTCGAAGAGGACTTGTGGCGGCTGCTGCTGGTGTTGACCACGTCTTCTGTGTGTATCTTCCTTTGACATGCAAGACAACCGAGTGGCCACCTAGCGATCCAAATCTTGGATCTTTCCACAAAATTGCGACCGTTCAGTCGCAATCACAGCCCTGCCAAAACAGAGCAAAAAACGTTGGTTATGGCACCTTTCTAGCTTGTCCAACAAACTGGAAATGGACAAGTCTTGCATCCCACTGCTGATCAAGAAACAACCAAACGACTTCAGCAACATCATCAATTTCAATCACCAGCAAGCACACTGCGCGTTGCAAGACGCTTTGCTTGGAGTCTATTTCGTGTAGAAGCCGTTATAGTCCAGTCTCGTGCAAAGGTTGGACAGATGCGAGTTGTGCTGTTCAAGAGAGGGAAAACAAAAACAAGCACACGAGAAATGGTCAGTGTCCGAATCTCAGCGCATCACTCAGTGTTTCAGCATTGTTGTTACTTACCTGCAACAACGACCGTCGCAGCAGCTGCTGCATGAATTCCCCAAGGAGCGAGTCGAACTGATTCTCCAAATCGCTGGTCATACGGACAAACGGGTTTTCCATCTCCCCCTCGCGCTCGGTCAGCGCGCGCTTGACATCGTCCGAGAGCTCTTTAATTCTCGCGCGGCGCATGTCGACCTGCGAAGACTGTCTGCGCTTGAGAACGCCTTTCTTCTTACCTGCACCTCCTGGTCCGGTGCCACCACTGAGACGCTGAAAGTTTGCGAGCGCGGCTTCGGCTTCCTCTCGCGCTTTCTTCTCTGCTCGGCGATCACGTTCGGCTTCGCGCTCAGCTTTGATAGTCTCTTCGTCCAGAAAGTATGGACGCGTGAAGCATTCAATACTGTTGGAAAATGTCATGCAGACTGTCATGAGCTTTGTGAGGACACGCAGCAAATCTGGGTCCGTCAGAAGGCACTCTTTCAAGCACATGTCCAAGAATTCACCGTGGTAGTGAAGAATGTCATCCACCGTTTCCACGGTACCGAGCTGCTTCTGGAAAGCGTGCCAGCGAGGAGAGATGACTTCGAACATCATGTAGTACACAAAGTTCTGCTGAAAGTGGAGCATGCGCTGGCGAAGGCAGAACGATGGCCCTAGGTCGGACCGCAGCGAGAGCTCTTTGGTCGTTTGGTGGTTCAGCCAGGCGTCACACAGGCGGCGCTCGACGTGCTTGCAGAAGAACAAGTGGCGGAAAATCATCTGATACTTGGTCAGCGCGCCGCAAGACACAACAAGCGCGAGTGGCCACTTCACCTTGTAGTCCAAGGTAAAGGCATCAATCACTTTGTAACCTGGGTGGTTCATCGAAGTGGTCTTGAACGTAGTCAGCGAGTCTCGAATTCCCTTCTGCGCTCTCTCGTGAATAGCCTCCATCTGAGAAATGAGGTTGTTTGGCGACAGGAAACAAACCAAATCGTCCTTGTAGGGGTCAGACGAGCACGTTGATGTTTGAAGCGACAGGTGGAGCAGCGACTCCAGTCGAGAGATGGAGAGCTTATCAGCGCGCAACTTGAGCTCTTCCTCTGCCACGTCCATGAAGTCCACGAAGAAATCGCCTTGGTCCATGAGGAAATAATGCTTCAGTGACACTAACCGATTCGCCAGATCGTTATCTTTCACAAAGAAATCCAACAGCGTCTGGCTGGCAAACGCGTGTGCTTTGTCGATGAGCTCCTCGTAAACTGATTCGCTAGCTGCAAACTCGATGGATCCAGCGAATGGACAATCCACTTGACGATTGCACGTGCGGAACACATTCAGATACTTGCCCGCGGTCAGGATTTTCTGCGCGAAACGCGCCAAAAAGAGCGGCACCTGCGCCTCACGCAGCGTATACCGATCTTGCCAATAGGTGGAGTACGGGTTGTCGCTCACGTCTTCTTTGCCGACTTCGTCATCGCGTCGGATCATGAACTCGTCGTAGGGGTCAACAAGATCTCCGTGATAAATCCAGCGCTCCACCATCTTCAGATACGGCACGGTGGCTCTTTCCATCAGGAACGAGAACACCTGACCAGCTTTCATGTCTCCAGCCAACGACGACCTGATGCGTTGGATTTCACTCAACAATGAACCGCCGCCAAGAGTGTTTCGGCAGGCGTCAACGAGCATGCTGAGCATTTCCATTGTTCGCAGACTTGGCTGCACGTAGAACCAGAGCTTCTGAATGGTCATTGCGCCTTGCCCCGTCGACGCTGCCAACTTCATTTGATGCTCGAGCTGCGCGATCACGATCGTGTATTCCTTGAGCAACGATTTCAGCGCAGCGCAAAACGCGTGATTCACTTGTCCGTACTCGTACCGGGAGAACTGCTCCACGTACAGAGTCAACTTGAGGAAGAACTCGCCCAAGCAAAAGCATCTCGACGCAAGCGACGAAATCGACGGATCCATTCCATGCTGGTCCAAACTAAACTTGAACGTCCGGGTTTGCTTCGCCACGTCCACTCGCGACTCGGTTACATCGAGCTTGATGTAGCGCCCCGCCACGCCAACGAATGCATAAAGTAGATCGTCGATGATGATGGATTCTTGAATCGACAACGGGTACGAAGACAGTGGAGGGAGATTCACGTCGCCGTCATCAACAGTCTCACGTCGCTTCTTGTGTGGCTGGACAAATACCTCTCCTGTCAAGTACCCTCGCTCACGATTCCAGCTCGGATCGTACGGAATGTTCGATTTCGTGATCTCCCACACTTGAAGGCAATCGTTTGATCCGTCGTTTTCTTTCGCAAGCTGGATGACTGGAGGCGTGAGCACGTCAAATGGATCGACGCGTGCAGACAGAAACATGTCGGCTGCGAACATCTTGAAGAGCACTTTGTCGCTCGTGATGATCGCCTTCTGCTGCTCTAACATGACGTTCGTCGAGTTCATCGAGAAGTAGGAGCTCTCAGGTCTTCTCCCAGCAACGCCCGACTTCGTGCTGAACGCGCCAAGACTGCCAGCATCTCCACCAAACACACTGCTGTCATCTTCGCGCGAGTCGGGCGCTACATTCGGATTCACAAGGCGCCACTTCTCACCATTCGAGATCACAGGTCCTTTCTTCGTCGTCAGTTGCTGGGTCATCGGGTCCACAGACAGAAAATGCCCTTTGCGGCTCCCGCTGACGCAATACAGCGCGACAATATCTGAGAAGTGCACTTCGCCACAGTCCGTGCGCATGTTTGCGTTCATGAGCACAAACACCTGGTCGTCATCTCCGTTGAGACCGTTGCCAGACAAATCGATCTGCGACGACAGGTTCTTCTGTGGCGTTCTGCGCGATGACTTCACTGGAGTGGACGACGACACGGACGACGGAGGAGGCGACAGCGACAGCGCAGAGATCCGCAAACACTGGTGGTTGTTCAGTCGAAGCCGAATCAAAGAGTCGTACAGGATCTCTGTTCCGCATCGAGATCGCTCTTTCTGGTTGTCGGCGCCGCCTGCACCTCGAGGGAGCGTGCTCTGCGTGCTGGCACCACTCATTGCTGCTGCGCTGCTCGAAGAAAAACCGCTCGCGATTGAACGACTTGCGAAGCTGGACGCTCCATGCTGCGATGACATGGCGAGACTGCTAGTCGCTCCCAGGCTTGATCCGCTGACTCCGCTGGCGAATTTCGAAGCAGCTTTGAAATTCGCCGAGTCCAGCATGTTCATCAGCTCCTTGTGCGGTGAGAGCGGATGCCCTCCTACAGCACCGCCATCCCTGCTGTTGCTGTTGTTGCCGCCGCCGGCGTACTTCTCTGTCAGCGATGGCTTCGCCTTGCTTGGCGCACCACCTGCCATCGACGAAGAAGCGCCATCGAACCCCATCATTTGGTTACTGCTCGCACCCATTTTCGACAGCGTCGACTCCAGCGCGAGTCGCGAGCGCGGCGTTAGTGGGTCTTCACTCGTTGCTGCTGCTGTCTGCGTCGGCGTCGGCGCTGGCGACGGTGCCGCCTTTCCTGAAATGGACGTGTTCACGTACAGCCCTGCGTTCGGTCGTTCGCTAGTGGACGCCCCAAAGGACGTCGCCGACGAAGACAACGACGATGCAGAAGACGTCGGACGCGCGGTGCTTTCGCTGCGACCCGAGAAGCTCGACGCCGCAGACACCGTCGCGGCTGTCGCGTTCGACGAGCGAAACTGCGTGTACGCTGCCATCGCCGCCTCCCTGCTCGCCCGTGATCCAGAAGAGTGTCGCGCCGCCGCCTGAAACTCGCCAGCGCCTGGTTCACCTACTGCAGCTCGGGTAGTGCTCGCAGTATCGCGAGAAGACGCGAGTCTCCCGCCCGAGGCCGCGCGGCTCCTGCCTTTCCCGTCGGCGCCTCCGGGCTCGCCGCCGCCAACTGGATGCGACGCCATGCTGTTTGTTGTCTGTTTTGCTTTTCGCTTTTTGCTTTGCTTCAATTTTCAAGATTGGCGCGCGCTTTCTCGTTTTTAAGACAGGTGACTGGGAGATGGTTTCTTTCTCCTAAAGGCGGTGTGCAGGCGTCATTTCACAAAAGTGGGTGCAACACATTTTTCGGTTCATAGAGAGGGCCATCAGTTAGTTTTCGCTAAGGGCGTTGCTCGTTTTTAAGCCAGCATAACTCTTTTTTTTAAGAGAGCGAAGGATAGAGAAATCCATTGACATTCGCTGAACGCTTTCGTCGACTACCTCCGCTTCTGAGAACCGCTGATCGAAAAATGAGCATGTGAGCGAGTGACATCACCAACCTTTATGAACCACCTTCGCAGCAATAAGCCTAATAACTATGCGCATTTTGGAATTGGAATACAGCGATCGATCGATCGATTGAGCGAGCAAACGAACTACCGAAGAAGTTTGGACTAGGTATGAGAAGGTAGACGATTCCTGACACAGTGCATTTTTTGTAGAGCCGCAAAGAGGCTTTGGACTATCAGGGGCCGATCGATTGCTTGCTGTTGCTTCCTCTTGGGTCGACTCCGAAGGGAGGTTTGAGTGGGGAAAAAGTTACACGAGGCAGCAGCAGCAAAACAAGTGAATCGATACCAACGAGGAAGCGAGGAAGCCATGCGCGCGTTCCAAGTGAACTTCCCATCGCTCACCTTGGCGTCGTGGTGGAGCAGACGCTGACGAAATTTGGACGCAGCCTTTGCGCAATACAACTCGATATATAGTACCGTAGCGCAAAACGACATCCCTTTTTCAGTAAAGCAGCAGGGTGTCTGGCTCGAGGTCACATTTGCCCAGCAACTTGTGGGAATTTGAAACGCAACGTAGTAGGCAAGAGAGAGACTGCGCGAGCCTGGCTGATCGTGAGCGCATGGCTGAAGACAGACTGGCGGTTGTACCTTACAGCAGCAACACACAGTCGCAATCTTGCCCGTCAAAGAATCACGGTGTGGTGTGTGTGCGTGGTGTGACTCGCAATCAGCGGTGGGCTTGTGATTTTCGGTGGTCCCACGCTCCAGTCAGGAGTGGATTGATTGGTTGGGTCTGTGCAGTTTTTCTGAGAGGTAGCGAAAAGATTTGGTCGCGTTTCTCATTTGCCACGAAGCATGGTTAGTCCAAGCGGTGGTTATCAGCGATAGCGACAAGAGAAACGCGTGATTGGCTTGTGGGTAGACAGCATACAGGCGCGCTTCACATACTGCACCACCTCACAGGTGCTATCTCCCTTCAAATCCATTCACTCAAAAGCACAAAGCAAACGCCATTGCATGCTTAGATGGTTTCCCTGCAAGTGCTCACAGGAGGATACACGCAGATTTCCTCAGCCCAGATCAGTCAAGTAGACTGACGATACCGTTGCCACTTTCTGGCCGCGGGTGATTTCCGGAAGAAAGGGACAGAGGACCGACAAGAGAGAGAGGAGGAGGATCCAGCCTTCGTCGTTTCATTCATGGAGTATGGTTTACAAACCAGCGGTCGAGGTAGTACCGCACCCACTTGACGACAGAGCCACACAAAGAAGGAATTCGTTGGGATACCAGTATCAGGCGAGGAAGAACACAGCTCAGACGGACATCCACACCTGTTTGACCGGAAATGTGAGGACTCTGTGTGTGGTTTCGGAGCACCAGAGATACATAATTTCTTGAGACACAGTCGTTTTGATATCGACGAGTGAGGAGACTTGACTTTCATCGGACTCGGACCATTTTCTCTCTGTCTCTGTCCAAGCAACTGTTGGTCTCATTTCGGTAGTTGGGGATTTGCTACCAGTGAGTGAGGGTATGGAATCACAGAAAGTGCACATATGATTTGGGTTGATGGGCTGAGTGATTTGCAACTCTTTTTGACTTCAACAAAAATGGCAGGTCTCACTATTTGTTTCATATCATTTTAGAGAAGACGTGATACCCAAACAGCAAGCCCGAGCCAAAAGCCGTGCGTGGCACAGAACAACTGACTCAAATTAAAATGTTGAGTGAACCACTGTCGTTGATGTCGTGTGCGCTTTTGTATCCCAAAGAAAGGCCGAGAGATCGCATTTTCTCTTTGTATCCATCAATCCACTTTGTATCCAGTCCGCACGTCACGTGGGCCAATGAGCCATCAAAGCGATGATGCACATGATGCTAAGGATCTCACTTCGAATTCGAATTCGTCTAGCTTTCCAAGCGCCAACATTCCACTGCGCTCCTGTACTGTAAATGGGGCTTGATTTCCAAAGAAACCAAACCATATATCAGTTTCCAGTTTTCACTTCGAATCCGCATATCACACAAAGACTGCACTATACCCATTCTTTTAACCCTTTCTCTGCTGGGAGGATTCTGCTGATGCCCTTGGCCCTCAGCCAAGCAGAGTGAGACCCAAGGTCTCACCCACAACCTTCTTTCCACTCACTCTCACATCGCAATCAGCAGCCTCCTGCGCAGATCAACCAGCTCCACCTCCACATCAAGATGTCGTCGTCGTCTTCGTCTTCCTCCTCTTCCAGCTCCAGCTCGCAGCTCTTCCTCGTGGCGTTCGCCGTGCTCGCGTGCGCCTCGTTGTTGACCCCAGACCTCTCGGACCTCTCAGATCTCCACCATGTGCACCTCCCAGGCTCGGATATGCTCTCTCTAGCCAGCAGCTCAATCAGCAGATCAAGCGAATACACCCAAGTGAAGGAGCACGCGGACGGTCAGGCGCACGCGTACTGGCGCCCGCCGCAGGAGGAGACCAGCGGCTTCCTCAACAACACGCACAAGTACCACCGGTCGCCGTGTCCGTGCCTCAACACGCTCGCGAACCACGGGTACTTTCCCCGCGACGGCAAGAACATCACGTCGGACTTGCTGCAGCGCATGCTTGAGGAGGTGTTCAACTTTGAGCACGAGCTGACGCTCAAACTCGCGGCCAAGATCCCCAAGGTATTCTCGCTGGCCGACCTGAGCAAGCACCACTTCATTGAGCACGACGCGTCGCTACTGCGCGAAGATACGTACTTCAAGAAGGACCAGGCGGTTGTGAACATGACGCTCGCTGAGAGTCTGTTCGCGCACGCCGATAAGGACACCCAGCGTATCACCAAAAGCACGCTCGCGCACGTGCGCGTCCAGCGCGAGGCGGCGAGCAAGGCCGTGAACCCCGAGTTCACGTTCACATTCAAGCGCCAGACCGCCGCGTACGCCGAGATCGCGGCGTTCCTGCTTGCGATGGGCGACGCCGAGAGCGAGTCGATCTCCGTGGCGCACGCGCGCTCGTTCCTCGTGGACGAGCGGTTCCCCGCGGACTTCCAGAGGACCGAGACGCCGATCACGAACTTCGCCACGCTTTTCCTCGCCGCGCGCATCAAGGCGCACGCAGTGGGTGTGAAGCTCACGAATTAAATGATTAGAGCGAACGTTTGGCTCTGTACTTCATGCGAGTGGCGCCACTTTTTGCTTTACTAAGTTTGAAAAATATTGTATTGTTGAATTATGAGAACCAGTGATGCTGTTGGTCGTGTACGTCCACATGTGAGTCTGCAATGGGATGAATCGAAGAACCTGCTTCCTTGGACACCGTGGGCATATAAAAATGGGAGTCATCAGCGCTCGCTGAGCTAGGACCACAGCTTTTCAAGCGCGAAGTACTGGAGTGGCCCAGTCGGTGCCAGCACACCGCAGACACAATTTATTTACTATGATCACAAGAGTTGCTTTCTGAATTAGATTCATTTCATAAATTTAGTAAGTTGTTTGGGTAGACATTGTAGACAATCATGGTTGCCTCCAATTTATTTTGCTTGTAGTATGGTACAACCACTTCCTCTCTCGATCAATCTTTAGTGGAGAGCAGTGGTGCTTGTTTTATTGTTGTCGTTGTTTTGCCCAGGATCGCTCATTCACAATCCCGAGAAAGAGCCACTGCGAGAGAGACGAGCTGTCTTCCGTTCGTTTCGGAATCATAAGCCCATATCTGCCTCTCGTGTTGGTCCAGTGGCTCTTTTGTCGTATACCGCCGATCGCGGCTTCTCCTCAGTTTCAAGTCACTACCACCTGTGAAGGCGGCAGAAGAGTGACTCGCAAACTGATCATGATTGTTTGATTGATTGATTGGTTGATTGGTTGGTTGTAGGCTGTTTGCTTTGTTGGATTTGTTGATCAGTTGCTCTCGGTGTCACCTCCTCCGCCTTCT
>JAASFU010000379.1:0-24928 GCA_023333955.1 Globisporangium paroecandrum | reverse complement strand
TTCCAAGAAGTTCTTATCCCAAATGATGAAGGTTTCAAACAACTCTGTTGTTGAGATGGTCGGGACAATTATTACCTTGTTACAATGCCGTCCAGATAACCAAACTGACCCACCACCTCCCCACATTCTATATCCATTTTTATGTGTGCTTTGCTCATTCACACCCCTAACAGACGTAGAACTTGTTTTCGTAGACACTGATGGACATACTTCACTTACAAACAACACCTGGTTCACTAAAGGACGCATGATCGTGAACGGAAACGACGATGGCAAAGATTACCCTCCATGAGATGGAGAGAGCCATGCCACTTCATCTCATGGAGGAAAATCTTGGATACGTCGTGTCACCAAAAGTGCCAAAATGAAAAGTGATACTAATAGTGCTCCATACTGCTAGTGATATACGACTTATAGTAATACTGTACACACACCAACTAGAAATACTAATATTGATATACTAATACTGCTGAAAAACTCTGCAGTACTTCGAAGTACTACTTGAACACATCATTTGCTCATGGACCGTGGAACGTGTGCGCACATGTAGGGTGCCAGCGATCACTGTTCCGTTCAAAGCATGCAGTGGATCTCGGTCAACGTTCGCTTTCTCATCGGCCCTCAAGAGCGAGTCTCACCCACCCGTTTGCGCAATTTGTTCCAAAGTACAAGCGACGCTTGAGTTCGAGAGCCCCGCGCTTCGTTGATGGCCGTCCATTCACCAGCGAAGAACTCCGACCTCCACAGCACCATATTGAGACCCAGTGAGCGCGGAATGGCCGTTTGGAGACTCGATGTCCTGGACCCGACCACTGACTGAGGAAGGAGTCGGCGTGGGTCAAGGCTGGCATAGTTCCATCCTTGTCAAGCTTGGACTTGCAGTTTGTGCGTTGTGATTTTGCTCGAGCTCCAGACTTCCGTGAGGAGAGGAGGCAGGTGTGGTGGGTGCTCCAGGGACTTCGCTGGAGGTGATCGATCGATTCACATCCGTGTTGCTTGTCTTGAGACTTCTGCTACCACTACGGGTCGATGAATGATCGCATGGGGAAGAGCACGTCGACCTCGTGCTGCGGGATGCCCGCGTCCAGCAGCTGCTTGCGTCCGAGCACGATCTCCTTGGTCATCATGAGCTTCTCGCGCTCGAGCTGGATCTTCTTGAGCTTGTTGTCGAGCTCCAAGTTCGCCAGCAGCAGCTCGTGCTCATGCTTCCTGAATTGGAGCTTTTTCTCTTTTCGCTCATGCTCTTCGTCGTCGTCGCCGTCTGTCGAGTTATCGCGGCTGTGTCGCTTCTTTCGATTGATCGAGTTGCTGTTGCTGTTGGCTCGCTGGTGGCGCGTCCGCTCCGGCTCAAAGAAGTTCTCGAGCGAATCTTCTTCCGAGCATCCTGGTCCGCTGTCTTCACTATCGTCATCACCATCGTTATCATCCTCATCGTCACCACCGCACATCGAACTCTCCTGGCTCTTCTTCTCCTTCTTGATCTTGTTCATCATCTCCGCTGCTCTTAAAATCTCCATGTCGTCCTTCATGATCGGGTCCAGCACGTCAAAGAACGGACACAGTGTGTACACGTGGGTCATCACGCGCGCCTCGTTGCTGTCAATCGCACGCTGCGCGTCGCGTGGGTTCGCAGAGGTTGCCATCGCCTTGCGCAGCAGTTCGTGCTTCTCGCGCTCGTACTTGCGCAGGAACAGTGCGGCGGATGCGTAGCTGCGGCAGAACGCGTTGATTTTCCAGCGCACGTCGCGCGCCAGGCGATGCGTAATGCCGTGCGCCGCTAGCAGGCGCAGCACCTCGCGCGCGAGCTCGATCTTGGAAATGTGCGGCTCTAGCGCATGTACGTGTGCGTGGGTTGCATGACTCGCGTGGCCGTTGACGTTGCGCTGCGCGTCGCGCCAGCGATCGTAGTTGCCGGGGGCGCTCAGCCACTCGAGCAGCACCGCGATAGACGTCTTGCCGCCCGCCACGGCGTTGTCACCGTCCCAGGGAATGCGCGGTTTGGACATGGTCGTCGGCTTCATGACAAGATGCGCGCGCTTGTTGGTTGATTGCTTGATGGATGCGGCAAGTCTGAGAATGAGCAGGTTGCGTTGGAGATTTTGAGTGGACAGGTTTTGCGGCTTTTGGCAAATAAATCCTTGTGCTGCGCGTTAGCAGTGAGCACATGAATGATTATGCTCTTTTTGTCAAAGTGAAGAGAGGACGAGAGAGGGAGAATCGGCGCTCCTCTCTCTTGCACTCTCTCTCTCTATACCAAACTCTCTCTCACAATCTCCCTCCCTCTCTCTCTCTTTCTCTCTCTTAGGTCAAACCGTGGTTTGTGTGGAAGCATCAGAAGAGAGCCTGGAATAGGTCGTACACCTGACCAGCTCAGCTCGTGACGCAAGATATTGCCGCTCCTGTTCGGTTGAGGGTTCCCGCAGACTCGAAACGTCTTGCACTCGCTCTGTTCGTACGCGCTGCACCTGCCGCTGGTGGTGCGGAATTCATCGACCAGGTGCACGTCGGTCGTAGCCCGCCTTCCGAGACATCGTCCTGAAGCCCTTGTCCTTGACGGGCTCGTTGAACCTGCGGTGCTGCCTGCCTCTGGCTCCAATCCCCGACCGCGACGACTGTATCGTGTCTGCTCCGCTTCTGAACAGCTTCTTGAACCGCTTCAGGGGCCGAGCTTCCGTTTTCCGGCGTCGCATTCACATGTAGCCGCCCAGCTTTAGCATTAGCTTCCGGAAGATGTACTGGTTGTACACAGAGCCCAGATGCCTGTTCACCTCGTTCTTTTTCTCCACGTAGGCTTTGAGAAGCTCAAAGTCGGCCGTCTTCCTGTTGTAGGCGCTCAGCTCCGCCTCCCATTCGACTGAGTGAACACTGTTCTGTGGATGCATTACGAGTATTTCATTTCACGGCTTTCCTTGGCTTTACTAGTTTGAGCCTCGCTTCGGCAGCCACAGTTCACGTCAGTACTACGATGCTTTCGTCTATTGGTTACATGTTGTTTTGTGTTAGAATACTTACTACTTGGCAAATAGATGGACGAACAAATATATAGGACATCTACTACATGCGCATGTAGCGCGACGAATTCGACATATTGCTGGACGAATCCGAGCTGCTCGGAGTCTCGCTCTCAAACACGCTCGAGAGCGGTGCTGCGTTCGAGACACTGAGCGTCGCGTCCAAGAAATGCGAAGTCGAATTCGTATTCGAGTTCGGGTTTGACGAAGCTCCAAGGTGATGGTGGTGGTGAGGCTGAGGCTGAGAGTGGGGGTGGCGGTGGATCAGTTGACTATTCCCAGTATTCCCAACATTCCCAGAGGTAGCTGAGAGAATGGAGCCGTTCGCAGCAGCTCTCAGCATCGTCGTCGTAGTCTCGGCACTGCTGATCGCAGCCGTCGAGCTGGAGATCGAGGTGCTGCTGGGTGTAGTCAGGCTCGGCTGGCGGACGATTGACTGATGGAGGAACGACGACTGCCTGGTCCCACCACCACTTGTACCTCTCGTCAAGGTCGCAGTGGTGGACCTCGTGGTGGTGCTATTGTAGTTATTCCCCATCATCTGCCGCGTAATCTTGCTGGGACGCTGCAGTCCGTCCTGCATGAGCGCTGTGGAGCTCGCGAACGAGCTGGAGAACCCGCGACTTCCTTCCATCATTACGAAGCTCGTCTTCTCTGAATACGACGGCATCTCGGAGTGAAGCAGTCCATGGTGGTAATGGTAGTGAGGGTCATGTGGATCGTTCAGGGTGATCACCGACATGTGATGATGACCCCCTCCATCATGGCCGTCGTGCTGCTCGCTCGCGAGTGTCAGCAGCGTGATCACCTTGCGGTAGTCCACTTTCAGGTGGCGCAGCTGGAAGAGCAGTCGCATCACGCTGTTGAACTTGAAGAACGACATTTGGAAGCCGAGGGCGGCGCTCAGGATCTGCCGCATCTCCTCCACGTCGATCCAGCCGGACTCCATGAGATCTTTCCCTTCAAAGAGCAGCGCGAGCTCGTTAATCGACCGCCCGCGCTCTTCGAGGCAGCACAGGATCGAACTGATGAAGCTGTTCTGGAGCTGTACAGCCTCGGTGAAGTCGCTGATCACATCGCTGAGCGTCTCGACGTGCACCTTTGAGAGACTGCTGATCAAAATGTACTTGCGCATGAGGTCGGTCTGGATGAACCAGTTGATGACAAGCGGCAGCGGGATGAGCAGCGTCAGGAACACGCCGATTGTCGTCATGAACGCCACCAGGTGGGACACCATCGTCTGCACGAAGAGCGCGATGTAGAGCCCATTCAGGATCAAAAACAGCTTGAGCGCAAAATGCCATGCGTTCCGCGAAAACCCTGGGATCTGGAGCTCGTCACTGGGCGGAACGGTAGGCGTAGTAGCTGCAGCAGCTGATGGTGGTGTTGTGGTAGCAGCTGCTGGCGTTGAGTGGGTCTGATCTTGAGGAGGGGGTACGGGCCAGGGCTGCTGCAGCTCCTCGCCATCATCGCCACTGCTCCTGCGTTTGCCGGCGCCGGCCTTGAACTTCCGGCACCCAGTCGCGAGCAGCTGGAAGCCCGTGTCGTGCTTGATCAGGTGATGGTGGCGCTTGTACTGCTGCACCTGCTGTTGCTCCAGCACGTCCTCCATGCGCTGGATCGCCGTGCCCGTGACTTCGCTCGCGAGGTTCGTCGCTTCTTCGATCGCGACCTGCTCGAGGCGCTCGAGGATGCGCGCGTTGGACTTCACACCCGCGCGCTGAAGCAGCTTGTCGAGGAAGCTCTCAAAGAAGTAGAGCGTGATCAGGTGGAGGATCAGAAGTATCCAGGAGTAGAGCGCGAAGACGACCGCGAGCGCGTAGTGGCTCTTGGCGTCCACGATCTCCTCCCTGGTCTTCTCGTCGAACCGCAAGTCCTCGCTCTCGTCGTCTTCGTCGAACGCGAAGAGCTCGCTGTCGCCGAGCACGTTGATGCTCGCGTTGATCGACCAGGCGACGAGGAACACGAGCAGCCACATGGAGAGCTCGATGTCGATCATGTGCGTGATCTGATTGTCCTGCGCCTGGCGCAGGTATTTGGCGAAGGGGAAGATCTCGGGGAGTCCGTGCATGCGCAGAAACAGGTTCCGGAAGATGCGGATGCGGATCTCTTCGCTGTACTTGTTCGCCGACCAGACGCGCCACACTGCGCTGTGGATGTTGCGTCGCCGTTCGTGTGCGACTGCGAGCGCGAGCAGGTCCTCGCTGCCGATGAGCTCCAGGTTGTCCATCTGCTTGTTTTTCATGCGCAGCTGTAGGAAGATCGTGATCGCCTGGAAGATGAGCGCGACCGCGAGGAAGAAGATCGTGAGGTCCGCGGACACGAACGCGACCATCTCGGGGCTCGTCTCGATCACGAGCCCAGCCTCTTTGAGCATCTTGATGCCCAGCCCGAGCACGCCGAGGATCATGAGCTCGCGGTAGACCTTGGTGATCATCTGGTGGTACTTGGGGTACTGCTCCACGCGCTTCTCGAGCACGTGCAGCGCCTTCTCGAACGCCATGACTACGAGCGCCAGTACCGTGAAGTTAAGCAGCATGCGCCAGAGCTCGACGTCATCGCCCACGCGGAAGAGCGGCGACTCAGCCATCCTCATCGCTAGAAATTACGCAACTGAACAGGCAAAGAGCACGCAGACAGACACAGAGAGTGCGACACTAAAGGCTGAGAACAGCCAGCCAGTCGCACGGAGAGCTCAGATGAACCAGCAAAGCCCAGTGATCAGCTTGAGGCTTGGAAACGTTCGTGCTCCGTGCTGGTGCTGTCGTAGAGTTGATCCAGGCAGCCAGTCACCCAGCAAGCAGATCACGGGCAATTTTCGTAGCTCTTTGCTCGTTCTTTACGAGACAGTGCCAGTAGTGGCGGTCGCCAGCAGCCACCCGAGAGCTCGCGCGTGCGTGCAGCTGGGCTCCAGCGCAAATCTGCGGCGCGCTTCTCGGGGAGTGGATTCCTGAGCTTGAGGTGGGCGAGTGGTCAACTTGTGGTTCCGGAGCTTTTGGTAATCGTGGTGGTTTTCTCCTTTACACTAATGCTCGTGCCTTCGTCGATTGGAGCGTTGGGGCTGCATTTACAAACCTGCTGGGACGCACCAGCAGACGACCAGATTATTCATTCAGTGGAGTGAAGAACAGCCGGCCAGGATTCTGAAGCCAACGGACGAACTGCCGAGCCAGAAAATGGAGCGGGGATGGATAACATCTGAGAAGGAGCCAAAACGAGGAAACGCTCGTTTTGCAGCCATAACAGCGGTAAATTTTGCGAACATGAAGTGTCGGAAATATCTTAGATTAGTATATTCTCGTCGAAATCGAGACTTTAGTCTCACCTATTCATACATGTAAAAAATATACTTCATCGTGTTATTCGTGTTACACTTTTAAGCGAAACACTTTTTAATGTGATGCTCTTTTGTAATCATGTTATGGATAAAAATGTCTCTCGTTTAATGTGGGAGGAATTGTGGCTGGTCTCAGAAAACTGAACAGCTGGTTGGTGGTTCCACATGGCTGACTCGATTTTTCTGACTCTCTTCCTTCAATTCTGAAACGGCTACAACTGAAGAGCTATAGTGGACAGCGGCCACTTGTAACTCAGTCCAACATCACCTCCTGCTTGGCTTGCTCCGCTAGCTTCTTGCTCCGATCGCGCTCATTGCATGTCGGCACAATGGAGATTTGCGAAGAGCCGCGCCGGCCGCGTGTGAAGTTGTTCACGAGTTTGTTGCCGAAGCTGCGCATTCGGGACGAGAATGGCTGCAGCAGCCTACTCTCTTCCTCCTGCTGCTGCCTGCGGCGCTGTTTCCAGTGCGCGTAGTTGAACTCGACATTGCCCAGCAGTAGGAGCAGCTCGCTCTCGCTCTTGCGCAACCGGAAGCGGTGCAGAATGCGAATGCACCATACGAACAGCGTAAACTGCCGACTGAGAAAGAACGGCAAGACGTAGAACTCGAGCTGGTGGCCGCTGCCAATCGTGCCGTCGAAGAGAAGACGACTGTGAAAGTCCTGGTGGTCCCATTGGAGCACCGCCTGGAGGAGCACAGCCTGTTGCATCATGAACGACGCCACCATGGGGACAACGAGCCAGCTACTCCAGCCCAAGTGCGAGCGCATCACAGGCGTGATCGTGTCGATTGTCAGCACGCCAAGCATCCAGAGAAAGCTCGAGAGGACCCCGCAGCAGTGGATCCACTTCCACGAGAGCATGTCGCAGAGCGCCACGTGCGCGGTCATGAGCTGCGCGAAGACGAAGAGGAAGTCGAAGGACGTCCAGAGCTTGAGCACGAGTTGTCTTTGCGCGCAGCAGAGGGACGGAGACCAGAACACCAAAGTCGCGCACAGACCGACAACCCCGCAGAGCGAGGCCAGATGCACGCTCTCGCTACTGAAAATGCCGGGCAGCAGAAATACCGGAGTCACCACGAAACCAACGAGTCCAAAGCAGTACAGGAATCCACGCTGCCAGGTTTGCAAGTTGGTTACCAAGCCATTGACTTGAGGACTAATGGTGCACTCCGAGTCAAAGAGGACTGTGACCCGCACGAATTGCATATGGAGCAGCTTTTTGCAGCCTTCAGCGTTCTCATAGCCGGCAATTGCTACTGCGGTTGGCGATGTTGATGATGTTGATGATAATGGCATATGGCATGCTGGGTCAATAAACGCTTGAATGGCGCTAGTTGGTCGCAACGCGATTCGACAGCGATATCCGGACGACTGGGTATACGAGATCGAGCCTGCTGTCTTTCGTTTCTGATTGCGCAGTGTCTCGTATTTTCGATAACTCAGCCGCACCAGCAGTGTGATCATCGTCGCCATCGTGTTCACGAGGATGTCTTTGGTTGAGAGCACATGGAAGCTCACCTGGGCGAGCGCGACGTGCTGACCTTCTTCGATCGCGTTGAGCGACACGCCAACACTGAGTGATAGCAGGAAGCACGCGGAGGCGAACGCGACGATCGCCACGTTTAGCGTGTTCTGAAAATACGTCTCGATGAGCAGCATGTCGGCAAAGTCGGCCCAACAGGACGGGATTAGTAGCGCGCGCGGGTCTTGCAGATACATCCCAAAGCAGATCATCCACGCGGTCGAGTTCACGAGCATGAACCAGAACTCGAATGTGCCGACCAAGACTTTGGCGAACTCCACTCGGAATGCAAAGATCACCTGGAAAACCATCCAGAACTGAAGCCCGAGCGTGATCGGTCCAAGCAGTCTTCCTGTGTCCACGGGCGAGAAGATAACTGCGAAGCGAAGCAGGAACCCCGCGAGGTACGTTGGGAAGAGAACGTAGCGAGTGGCATGGATCACGCGGTTGAAGATTCGGGTCTGGTAGGGGCTGAGAAGACACTGCTTGATCGTGAGAAGCGGATCGAAACACGGGAGGTGCCCACTCGCGACGATCTCGTAGAGCACGCGCGCTGGAGGATGGTGACGTTGATGATGGGCTTCATGGCCAGTACTTGGACGTGGACTTGGCTGGATCATCGTCACAAAGACACACGAAATTGAATGCAGCTTGCCAGTGTGAGAGTACTGTACACCGCACGCCTTAAACGGCCTCGCTCAAAAAGCTAAACTCACTGTATTGTTATTTATAAGGGAGCTATAGTCAGAGACTGAGCTGAAATGCGAACCGGAGATAATTTAAGATGGCTACATTTCGATGAGACGGGGCAGCGAGATTGACACAGTACTGTATCCACCGAAACTTTGATGGTCGAGGCGCAAGCGTACAGGTTCCAAGCTTCTAGAGTCACCTAAACGCTTGAACAGCAGTCGTCGTCGGTGCTACACTTTGGAGTAGCGCGTCCAGCTGTTTGGGCTGGCCTGCGCTCGAACTTGACGCGGTGGTCTGACGTTCCTGAACGCTTGACCGAGGGCGGATCCTTGGTGGAGCTACTCGCTGCCGCTGGTTTTGTTTCCAGCTCACGTAGTTGTACTCGACGTTGCCGAGCATCATGAGGAACTCGTGCTCGCCCAGATGCGATGCAGGATGCGGATACACCAGACGAAGATCGTCACTTTGCGGCTGCAGTAGAACGGCACGACCCAGAACTCGACCTGGTGAACCCCTACTTTGCTATTAAATAGCAGGCGGTTCTGGAACACCCAGCGGTCCTGCAGCAAGATTAAGTAGAAGAGCACGGCCCGCAGGACCATACTGAGCAACACCAGCGGCGCTGCGAACCAGGTTTGCCACTTGAGGCGCTCTTTCATGACCAGAGTGAGCGCATCGGCGGTCAAGACGCGCTGGGTCCACACAAAGCAGCCGATGACTCCGCAGCAATGGGTCCATTTCCAACTGAGGATGTCGCACAGACACAGATGCGCGGCCACGAGCTGGAAATACAGGAACAGGAAGTCGAACAACGTGCAGAGCCTGAATAAGAGGCGCTGCTGCAGGTGGCAGGCGAATCAGATCCAGAAGACCGCACTTGCCCCTAGTCCAAACAAAGCAATGGGCGGTGCTGCTCCATTCGGTAATTCCTGAACCGCTGGCTGGAGAGCAGTCGCGGGGGGCAAATCCCCCGACGAGTCCATACAAATAGAGCACTCGGATCACCCAGGGCTTGGTTGCTAGACTGCATGAGCTCACGCCTGGACAGAGCGTGTTTGCCGAGTCAAACAGGGCCGGGACGCCGATGAACTGCAACTGGAGGAGCTACTTGGCGTCCATTCACTCGATTGCGATTCGCCGTGCAGACTCGGATTGAATTGCAGAGTACGGCACAACGCTGGTGAGCTGCTGGTGTTCATGATGCACGTGCAATTTGGTCCTGCAGAGGTACCCAATCGATCTCTCCCAGGTGGAGCCTTGCTTCGCGCTTTTGATCGCTTCGAGTTTGCGGTAGGACAAGCGAATCACGAGCGTGATCACCGTCACCATGGTGTTCACGAGAATGTCTTTGCGCGAGAGCGCGTAGTTGTTGACCTTGAAGAGCTCTTCAAAGAACGTATCGTCAATTGTGTTGAGCGATACGCCGACCATCAGCGAGAATAGGAAGCGCACCGACGCGGCTGCGGTCCGCGCGACGTTGGTCGTGTTCTGGAAGTACACCCCGATGAGCAGCATGTTGATGTAGCCGACCAGACACGGCGGCAGCATGAGCGCGCGCGTGTCTTGCAAGTACCAGGCGAAGGCCACGGTCCAGACCGCTGCATTCATGGACAGGAACCAGAACTCGAACGTCGCCAGGGGCACATTGATGTATTCATAGCGAAGCGCGAAGATGACTTGGGAGGCGATGGGGATCTGTAGCATGAAGCTGATCGGCCCAAGCATCCTCCCGACTGTTGCTGGCCCGAAGACCACGACGAAGCGCAGCAGGAAGCCTGTCACGTACATTGGGAAGAGAGCATAGTGGGTCTTGATGATGCACCAGTTGAATATCCGGGTCTGCTTTGCCGCCAGGAAACGATACTTCACAGCCACGAGCAGACCAAACGCCTGCATCGCCTCGCTCGCGACGATCTCGTAGCTGATGTTGGGACCACTATTTGTTGGCGGAAGCTGCTGATCAGATGGCGCTGGATGAATCATCGGTGCTGCTCGAGCCTGCAACGAGCCATCCCCACGCCGGAGTGAGCTTTGTGTCCTTGTGTGTATGGGGATGAAGGAGAAGACGAGCAAGTGGCCTTATGCAATCAAATCGTTTGTGGAAGTTTGCTGATGGCTCTAGGTCTGAACAGGTCAGGAACAGCTCATCACGTTTGTCTTTTTCTTCTAAGAATACGGTCTACAAAAATAAAACCAACGAGCCAAATTTTAGAAGCTACAGTAGCTAGCAAACCACAACTCAAGTAATAGATGGTTAGGGAGGGCGGCAAAATGTATCCATTTTCGAAATGGCTACACTTTGAATGGCAGAATACCAAGGTGCAGTATACTGTACCACAAATGTTTTGGCACAATTGGAGTGATGGTCCTTGAGGTATCGTATACTGTATACTATGTATACTTTACATTGAGTTTCGAGACTTCAAAGTAGGTTTGCTTGAGACCATCTCACACTCGGAGCAGTACTGCGAAGCCCGCGAAGCAGCTCCTCAGCTTACTCGCGCATGATGACTACCGTAGTTTATCCACCCACCCAGGACGGCAAATCCCGACTGCAAAGGTGATGGCGACCAGAATTGCACCTCACATTTCACTGATGAGACCTCGAAGGCAGGACTCATCAACTGAGACGAGCAAGTGAGTGGCATTCCCTTGACGCGCAGCTGAAGCGATCGACAATCACAGAAACGCATCCGTTTTCAGTTCAGATACCTAGACAACACGCACGCGGAGACTAGCGCAGATAGGCACGCGCGAGATCTAATGATGGTCACCGTCGCGTTCTCGCTTTTTTTCTGTCTCTACAATGTCGCGAATGCAAGCGAGCGTTCTCGAATACACTTTGCTTTCATCACTGAAATGAAAGCGAATACCTTCGTCCGCAAACCACAGTAACCTGACGAGTCGGCGGTGGTACATTGAGCACTTCAGTGCAGTGCAGTACGACAGGAGGTCAAGAATCGCAGACGAGATGGGAAGAAGTGCAAGGCGACGATGGCCTTTGGCTTGTGCAATTGCTGACTCGAATGATTGATTGTGTGCGTGAAATTAGTTTACTCGCCACGCCACGCCAATGGTGGAGGACAAGAGGAGACTCCAATCTGTTGTTGTTCGTGGCGTCACTGCCGGCGTGTGCAAAGAATCTGCTGTCTCGAGTTGCAAAAACTGTCGCCGGCGTGCGCGCGCGTCTGCACCATCCAATTGCGCGCAGCAACCACTTCCCAGCAAATCAAATCGCATTCTACCTTCTCGCCTCGGAGGTCGCAGTCGTGGCCACATGCGACCCGATAGGACGATCGCAACTGAAGACACTCTGCTTGTATACAGTCCTTACTATGAAAGTGACTGAAAGCATCGGAGGTGTTGAGGTGGTAGCCCTGAAATAGTCTAATCGTTCCTTCGTTCCCGCCTTGAGTATGCCAGCCAGCCTTTCATTTATTTCACACTTTCGTTTGCAAGCTGGAGCTCTTCAGCGAGCAAAACGCAGCGAGTCGGAGAGTATTGCATTCCATGTATTGCTGCTTCGGGCGGCGCTGCATGATCACTCTCGGTCAAATCAGCAAACTTCGCAAGAACCGCAAATCGCACGGGATAGCACTCGTAACATTTACAGAATTTGACATTTCTTGAGCTCCGTCTTTGCAAAGACGAGCGCTGCGAAGTGGCGTCAGGCGCTTGGTTTCCGCATGCTCAACCCGACGAGAGAGACAACGAGGCAACGAGGCAGTAAGTAAGCAAATAAGCGCTGTTCACCAGACTGACAGACAGCGACGCGGGTCTTTGAATTTCAGAGTGCTCATGTTTATCGGAGCTCTAGTGCAGTCAGCGCCTCCGAAAACTGGCAACATTGTGGTCGAAAGGTCAGCTTGTACAGTATGCCTGACCAATTTTGCGCCTAATGAACAGAATACGCCGTCGAGTCTGCTGTTGCCGAGGAACATTACTCATCAGTTTTAACGAGCAAGAGGAATCACGTCACGTCACGGCCAGTGACCTGATAATACCGTAGTGAACCGCTTCAGCTCCACAGCTCCACAGCTCCACAGCTCCACAGCTCCACAGCTCTACAGCTCGCTGCTGAGTCGATGAGTCGATGAGTCGATGAGTCGATGAGTCGATGAGTCGATGAGCGCGATCGCAAACACGAGCTTGCGCAGGGAAGAATGCGCCAAAGCAACTGGGTTGTTGGAAGGTTCTGCGCGCGCTTCAACAACAAGTTACGCACTTGCGCTTGTTGCTTGCCCAGAACCGCCACTTCCTTCTTGTTGTACTGCTGTTAGGTGTGTGTGCCTGACGCATAGTCAGTGCGTCATGCGGCCGTTCACGTCTCGTTTCCGTTGTTGTCGAGTACAGTAATGAATCGATTGGCTGGTTGCCGCAAGTGACGGTGCATTCGCCTGACGGCTCGAGCTCACTGACAGTGACAGCACAGTCCGAAGACGCAAGCGCCGAATCTCCAGCGCTCCCACTTGTTGTGCAGCAACTCCACTTGCAGTTTATGTGCGTGGAGTCAGTTCACAGTAATGAACAACAAGCACCTCAAAATTTCGCCAAGCAGCAGCGCATTGCGGGAAACAAGAGCGCAAGAGTTGCTCGCTGCGGAAAGTTATTGCAAAACAATATGCAACAACCCTTTTGCAGTCCAATGGTGTCCAGTGGTGGCGGTGGTGGCTTGTACATGTGAAATACTTGCCAACAATACTGTATTAGAATGAATCTACTTCGTTGCGGGATTCTCGAATCTGGGTGAAGACCTCCAGTATTTAGTGAGCGGCAGGCACGCTCGCACAGAAAACGAATCACGTTGGAGTTGCAGCAAAGAAACGAACGCTACGTGGCCAACAACCAAGCAACAACCAACAACAACACGCGGAATTTGCCAGTCTGCAGTGGCACTTGCTGCCTTTTGAGAATTTGCTGCGCCACAAAAGTGTTGACTCGACACAATTTCGAGCAATCGGCGCTTGCCTCTCGCTTGCTTGATTGGGGTTCTTTTTCTTGCTTTGCCTGTTGTGGTTAGCTTGTTTCTTATTTTGTTTGTTCGCCACTCCACTGCCTGCCTTCCCAGTGCAGTCGGTGGGAGGATGACGATGTGCTACTGTATCTGGGTGCACCGTGCTCCGGCTTGTTGTGGCCATTACTCACACAGTCCACATGACGGAAGGAGAGGAGGAGCGCTTGTTCGATGGACGCATTGCTTGGACGGGCGGATGAACGCCCTAATCCGTCAGAGATGACCAGATGTCCGAGTGGCTGGCTGGCCGGCCGGGTGGATGGATGGATGGATGGATGGATGTGTCGATCGGCCTGGCGCGCCTCTGCGTGTCCAATGCCCAACGGCGTGCTGCAGAACTCCCAGCGTAATCAACGACATGCGTCTTTTGCCATCTCTTATGCAAAGCTCAAAGGTGTCGCTCGTCCTATTGTCATGTGTGTGACGTGGCGGCGGCTGTACGACGCGAAGTCAGTCAGTCAGTTGAGCGTGGAAAGCGCCTAATGCGCTTTTTGTGCCTTTGTACGTACGTGCAAGCGCTGGTGTTCTCAGGAGAAAGCAAGCAGGAGTATCGGAGACTCATCATCAGGTCACCACCTGTCGGAGGAACCATCTCTGGTAAACCATGCTTGCATGGCCCATTTCTATTCTGCGCTAACAGTTTTTTTGGCGGGTGATCCAAGAGCACTCCGTCCACACAACAATGTGGTTTGGCAAAGTCAAAAGTCCAGTAAAAGTCAGCGATGCTCGCGAATCCTCCCACCGTCGTGATCACAAAAGGTGATGGATTGATTGACTCACTTCTTTAACAGGAGAGGAAAATGAATGTGTGGGGAGAAAGAAAGCCTCGTGGGAGCTCAGAAGCATTGTTGAAGACACACTCACTCACCAGTTCATACCGATCCGACCCGATCCGATCCGAGGGCATCAAAGAGCAAGGTGTACTTGTGTACAACTACGAGCGATGGTGATGAATTCCGGACGGCCACAGGGACGATGATGCAGAAATTTCCGCCACCTCTGTCCGTCATACAATACCAGATACTCAGAGGCACAAAGCGGCACCCACAAGTTTGCTGAGGCTGAGGCATTGTACCATGACCGCGCATCACTCGCCTCTCATTGTTATCAGTCACCTTGCGTCTAGTGCAACGTCAAGCAATTGAGCAATTGACAAACGCAACCCTCTTTATAGCAAGAAAGTAGCCAGAACATTTCATTTTTAGAGGTGAAAATGGGATAAAGTATGGCACTCAAATACTAGATGAACAATTTGCTAAAGACCTGTTTAAGACGCACAAACGGGATTTCTTCTTGAATCCACACATCATCCAATTGGCCGTGGGACACGCCCGCCTCTTCAAACTGAGATGGCACGGGTGATGCACTCACTTCGCAGCAGCACCACCGCTGCGTTGTGCTACGCTACGCTGCTGGAACTCATTATCTTGTTGTTTTACAGCCGTCATCACGTGAATCCCAGTCAGCCAGTCAGTTTGTGAATCCGAAAGAGCAAAAGTGCAGGTGCAGCTCTGGACTCATGACGCGAAGCCCATCTTCCCCAAGTTCTCGCCCATACAAAAACAACAGGAAAGAAAGAAGAAGCCCAACCCAGCGCCACCCACCGAAGAGAAAGCAGAAATGCTTTGCAATCCTACAGTACTCGCTGGTGGTTGGATCCACTTCAACATGCATAACCCAGTTTGCCATACACGCGATGAAAAGTTACTCAACCTATTTTGGCTGCTGACAGTGATTCACTTGTACACCTTGAAACGTGAGCACACGCGCGAGAGTGATGGTGTGCGCCAGCGAGAAGTGGGACTTGCTCGCGCGGCGACAAAGCCGACGATGACTCTGTTCTTGTTGTCGTCTTTGCTTGTTTGTTTACTTGTTTGTTTTGCACTGGCGTGTCGCGCGTGTGGCCTGACAAGCCACAATGCGACCACGAACCGATCCATTTTGCGAGAGTTGTCCGTGGATCTCCTCCTGATAAGCAAGAATCGCTGGGCCGAGCATCAACATCAGCATTCACCTCTACCGTAAGCGTGCACACGTTAGAGGTCGTGGGCCAAAAGCGTTTCGCCGCAGCACACAAATCACACCAAATCGATTAGAAACCGTGGCACTCGGGAAAGGAGCGGCGGGCCTCGGATGACTTGGATTGATTGATGGATTCGCGAATGGATGTGGATGGATGGATGGATAAACATCGATTGATGCGTCCGTCCGTCCGTCGGTCGGTCCGGAAAGCAGCGAAAATGGGGCCAGCAAATAGGATCCCTCGTCCCCCGTGCTGGCGTCGGCATGAGAAAAACATTATTAGGCGCTGATCGAAAGGGATCCATCCATCAATCACGCTGGCTGATGTGTGCCGTTGCCTCGTGTTGCCGATACAAAGCACAGCAATACGAATGGCCGCCGTCGTGTAGGCTATGAGAAAGGGAGAGAGAGGAGAGAAGGACGGCAACGTGCGACTTGTGTGACTGGCGACTTGTTGACCTGACTTGTGTGACGGTTTCGCTTCAACGTTAGTCGTTACGTCTGACATGCAGGGCATGTCTTGTGCTGTGCTGGTCATCCACCTCACTCTCGATGAAGCGACGCGTCATGTCTCCTGACTCCCACGCTCTTCTACATGCAGCCGAAGATCGCTCGCTGCAATGCCGCATCGACATGTCTTCGATGCACCGACACTTTGCGCGGGCCTGCCTGGCTGATCTTGTGTGTCCGTCCATCCAACTTTACATGAGAAACACGGGCAACAAGAGCAGACAGCAGGTACTAAATAGCAGCGATATCATTCAAGCGGCAGAGATCCGTCTGGGGATGGGAGAGACAAAGCGGAATACCTGCCTGGACCTGGTAATACATATCAGACGGGACTCAAAGCGTTTAGTTTAGTGCGCGTACCCAGAGAAGGTAGAAATGACGGGTGAGGAGGATGTGGATGGAGGCTGAGGATAATTGTTGTTGGATACATGATGTTTGACTTTAATTTACATATACACGCCCGCCTGGGCTACTGCTTGCTGTTGCTTCCTACTTCTACGACTGACTGATTGTGTGGAATGGGCTTGACCACAAGATCCTTGTTGGGTTGCTCTAATATTGGTGGTGGTGGTGTTCTTCTACTGCTACGGATGTTGTCGGTGCTGCTATGGTTTACAGCTTCTTGGTCAGTTTGCTGTTGTGGGAATCACAGTACACGCCTCGTCGGATCGTTGTGAAGCAGAGCGGTGACTGGCACTTGCGGCCGCCGCCGTGGGAGAAGCACTTGCCGTTGCCGCGGTCCTTCTTGTCGCAGCCCTCGACCGTGCACGAGCGCACGCCGCCGTGCAGGTAGCAGTAGCCGTTGCGCTGCGTGCCCTTCTCGCAGCCTTCGTGCAAGCAGCGTTTGCCGCCGCCGTGCGCGCGGCAGAAGCCGCCGCCCTGCGAGCTCTTGGCGCAGCCGTTGAAGTTGCAGCGCGCGCCGCCGCCATGGCCCTTGCAGAGTCCGTTCGACTGCGCGCGCTTGTCGCAGCTGTCCATGCGGCACGGCTTGCCCTTGATCCAGCGGCCGTCCTTGTTCAGGAAGGTGCCAGGCTTGCGCGTGAGCGGCATCTTGATCGACGACGTCGGGATTGAGATCGTCATCTTGGTCATCGCAGCAGCAGTGGCGGCCGCGATGGCAGACGAGCTGGAGATGGTCGAGGCGGCCATCGGCGTCGGCGCCTTGGCCGCGCGCGGCGTGATCAGCGACTCGACGTCGAGGCTGCCCATAATGGCGTCCACGAGCTCCGGGTCGCCGAAGACCGAGCTGAGCGAGCGCGCCTTGTCGACGACGTCGACGCCGGGACGGTACTCGAACGGCTCGAGCTCGCAGTCGTAGACCACGCACTCGTTCTTGGGCGTGTTGATCTGCGCGCGCACTTCAAAGAGCGACGGCAGCGTCTTCGGGGTCGCGGCCTTGAGCAGCGATGGGAGCGCCGGTGCGAGCGCCTTGCTGCCGTTCATGGCGAGCCGCATCCAGCTGTCCATGGCGGCGTCGGACGCGTGCGAGTAGAGTGGCGGAAGCATCGAGGTGTCCACTGGCGAGTCGGGCTGGCTGCTGCGCACGTCAAACATGGTGATTGGCTTATAAAAAGGAGTGTACGCTCGACACGAAGGCAAAGACGTCGGGGTGGAAGGAGTCTTGTGGGACTGCGGTCGGATTTGGAAATGAGGTGTGAGTGAGTGAACCAAAAACGCAACCACGCCCGCGGCCGATGGATGCAACGAGGCAAACAGGCCACCCAGCCACAGCGCTGCGAGGTGGGATCCCCTTCTGTGTGGCGCTGGCTGTCCATCTCCCTTCACACAATCACTCCGCTCCGCTCGCGCAACCCGACGGCCGGGTACCTACTGCACAGTGGTGGCTCTTTTCTTTCTCTCTCCTCCAAGTCCTAACCGCTTTTTCATCAATAGACAGTCAGACAGCCTCACTAATTTGCTGCCTGGGACGACCGATAAACAAAGAAATAACTGAAACAGTAGAAGACGGGCGAAAGAGCCGCGCCCGAGCCACGCACGAGCTCGCTCGCACTGGCACCAAGGGCTCGCTTTTGCAATGTCCATGCACCGCGGCAGAGTCCTGGCGATTATGTTGCTTGTGATTGGGCAGCGGGGTTATGTATTGTATTGCCACCACCCCCACTATAATAGCACCTGCAGGATATTGCCGCATGGTGGTGGTTTGAGTGGCAGGCGGTGTGCAATCCGGCGGCGCTTTTACATGTGGACGTTTGAATAGGACAGACGCATCAAGAGCTATTTCAGCGTGTCGAGCATGTGTATGAAGCGACACCCAAGTTATATAGACCTGACAAGTCTAAATAACTCAGACCTGCAAAAAAACAAAAATGATGCCGAGGCTACCAACTATTGTATTCGTGTAGAGTTGGCATTGATCGAGTGTTACTGGGCGTGCATGGATGTTTGCTCTTTGGCTGAAAAGATTCGGTCGCTCGTGCGAGCAGCGTACCAACACGAGAGCACAACTGGTAGACAGCACCGTATTGCACAGGTATCACGAGCGATATGAGCGGTGTAACATTACACGATCTGGCCACCTCGCAGCAAAAAAGCCCGACAAACGTCGTTGGAAAAATCAAAAGCTCAAAAATTGGTGCAACGGTGACGCAAGCTTTGTGCTGACCGCACTATGAAAATAACTTCAGAAAATGGGAAAAAGAGGCACTGACTTATCGATAAAGCGCGTTGTCGAGTTGCGCTGGTAAGCCGAAGCCGACGAAGCACAGAAGGAAACATTTTTAGTACGTTTGTTTGTTGCTGCTGCTGCTGTTATCGTCGAAGGACCAATATTCATTACGGGCGGACGATACACAATGGATGCTACTGCCTTGCTGTCCTTTATGCAATTTTTCTCGCATATATGAACACGTAAGAACGGACTCTTTCTGGTGACGATTGATAGGAGACTGGCGTGTTCGTTAGTTTGTGCGGTTGTAAATGGGAAAATCGTGTGGATGAAGCAGCCACCGCCACTGTTGCAAGTCTGACGAGAGGATACACCCGTGCTTGCTCGACGCGCGCCATGATTTTGGAGCGAGAGGGTCAAGAGAAAATCAATAGTTGGTGAAGTCGAAGTCGAGGAATCCAAGAGAACTGGGAATCGAGAGAAGCAGGAGAAAATTGGTGAAGAACAAGCGAGTGTGTGTGTGGTGAGGGACTCCAAGTTGGAGAATTTGTACCCAGTCATCACGTACTATCTATCTCATTATATATATAACCTCCACCGGTCATGTTATTATAGCACTTGGGGTTCTATTGTCCTACGCCGCTAATCTCTCGAATTCGAGCTATTTTTGAAGGAAGCATCTGGATCCAAATTCCAACTGCTCCTTGCTTGATGATGTTCTTCTTTGTGGTCCTTGTCCTTTCCATCTCCTTCTGGTCAACCAGCAGCAGCAGCAGCAGGTTGGGACAGCAGCTGATGCCCCTTCATGCGCACAGGAGGCAGCGAACAATTCCAGTGATTGCTGGCAGCAATGCAGCATGACGTTTTTTGTTTCTCTAATTGGCGTTAGGCGTTTTTATTAGATAAGTAAAACGGAAGGGATCCTGATTTCCGGCAGAGACGGATCGAATAGAATCAAACGAGAAAAAATGAACCAGATAGGCGCGCGCTGCTCCACTCGACTTGATCGATCTCGATGGTTGGCGAGGCCGTCAACCGCCCATTAGTGTTGCTGTTGGTATTGCTTTCTTGGGATTTGTTTGTTGGCCAGAGCGAAGGGGCAGGAGAATGCGCGCTTTGATCGGCGGCCCAGGTTTACTCACTTTACTGGCCATAACTTCCCAGGTACTGACGGCAGTACGTAGTAGGTAGCTTACATGTTGCACTTCACTCTTTTGTATCTCTTGACCCGAGTGTCCATCTTCAATTGCGCAGATGCACCTCCAATGAAGACCAACGAACAACGGACGACAAAACAGAGAGAGAGAGAGCAAACTGCAACGTCGACACTGTTGGCACCAAAACGTACACATGTAAGCGCAGCTACAGTAGGAATCGGATCCCACAGCAATACCAGCCAAGCAGTCAGTCAGATATATCCAGACGCACTCATACCCATAGGTTTCTTTTTCTTTTCTTTGATCGACCACCTTGACCACCAACCAGGCCGAGACAGCCCAACCAAGCCCACCCAGCGTGGGTGCATATTTGAGAAGTATGGTTGGCTGGCAAAGCGTAAGCGTGCGTGCCTCCGTCCCTGCATGACTGCTTTTCATCTGTGAGTCGGCAATCAAGTGGCGGTATATTAGATGGCGCTTGAGCAGCATATGCCAAGGCGCTGGTCAACAAAACAATGGGGGTGACCAACTGGCAGCCCCAAGATCTGAGAGCCGAGAGCCTTTACGTTCGACAAGATACCCGAAACGGAGATGCGCTCTGAATGGATCCGTACAGTACACATCAGATTGTAAAATTTATGAAACCGCCAGGCTGGAAGTTTCGCTTTTTGCAGCATGACATGTCGGAAAAGTCTGTAGAGAAAGCTGTAATTTAGGAAACCTGTTGTGCAATTTAGCTTTGAGAGCTTGAATGAGTTCAGAATGGGACTTCAAGGTGGCGCATAAACCAGCGACACTGATAACACCTGGTGGCATTGTGTCGAATTTGCGCGTTTCGTGCTGCGTTTTGTATGGCCACACATTGATTGCTGCCCGTGCAACATTGGCTTGATGGCTTTGGCAACAGCTCTTGCGTCTACCAGATGAAGAACGCTGTAAACTCTTCGCCACGTGTTTAGAAGACGCCGAGATTGGATGCAGTGATACTTCTAGCAAGCGCATCAAAGCGATGTGTAAGAAAGGCTCGGGGATAGTTCGGCCATGTGAAATGGAGTTCTCACTGACGCACTCGTCCAAAGCTGGAGATTGCGCGCTTGTTGGAGCAAAGGAATTTCAGCTTGATTGCTTGAAATCGAAATCTTTTTTCAAACTACCAAGCGAGAGAAAGTTGAGCAGCGCTGGACCTCCGGAATTCGAGGCCACGCAAGACACATCAACTGCATCAAAAGTTGCCAGTAAGACTGGCCACATCGGTCACATTGAGCCGATTGATGTGTCATTTGTAAACGGCAACTTTCCTTACCACCAATTTGAAATTTCATCAAATTGTGGAGAAAATCTACGCATAAGAGTGGGAGTGTTCAGCTCGAAAGTTGATTTTTCACTGGCGACACTTCTACTTCTGGCCCAAACGCGATTCAAATGATCACTTCGAAATGTAGAATCTGGGAAAATAAACTACAATTTTTACCAAAAGATAGCGCAAGTGTTCAGCAAAAATCTGACATCTTCTTGACACCTTTCACATGCACTCGCACTCATTCATAAAGGGACCAGCCTGCCGCTGTGAATCCACTCGCTCGTGCAGGAACCAGGCACTGGTGATCCACACTCGATCATCATGTGGCGATTCTGGTCACAGTCGCTCAGCAAAGGCGCGGCGCTTGAAGCTGCTTCGAGGTACTTCGTTGAGTTTGTCAACCGACCTACCAGCTGCGGCTCAGCGCACTTGCTCCAAACCAAAAATCAACCTTGGAGCTGCTCAGTGAAGACGAAAAAGCTTTGGGGGTCGTTAAATGCCTCTTATCAGCGACCTGGATAACTGCAAGTGGCGTGCGTATCCATTCTCCTCCTTTCTTGTTTTGAGTTCAGATGCAGGTCGGCTGTCCATCATAAGAACTTTGACAGCTGGCAGACACCAGAAATGCAATTGTGCTTGTCCTCTGAAAACACTGATCTCAGTTCAGCGGAACCGCTTGGGCTCTGCATTGTCGACAAAACTCTGAATCCCGGACTTTGTGGCTGCTCTCTGTGAACTTTGTGCTTCGTCAAGCAGGAGGACAAAGCAAAAGGAGTTCTTGGTGACTCAAGAGGCAGTGTCACTATACTCGAGGGTGATTCGCCTCATTAGACTGACACTGGTCATGATTCATGATTCATGCCAATCAAAACCTGCCAGCCAAAGCAAGTTGTCGTGATAAGGCTTGCTTGATGTTGCATCGAGTCCCCAAGTCCAGATACTGTCAGATCAAAACTCAATGATCCCTTTCTTTTTTGCTCACCCGTTTTTGTGTGCTCATAGCTCTTGCTGTGATTCTTGTGAGCGTTGTGTTGGGGTCAGCTACACTCGTCCGGCTCATTTTAGATGCTCAACCTTTGTTGTGCGGTGCTGCGCGAACGTAATAATAGCGCCTCATCTAAGCTCGTTTCTTTGTGAGATTAAATAGCAACAGCTCGCCAATTATCATGCATTACTCTACGGAGTGATTTTACTGTATCAAACATAGGCTTGAGCGCCGCACAAAGCGCAAGCCTCCAGTTCTTCGTCGGCTTCGTGCGCTACACTGTCCACTTTTGCGGCCAGTGCCCAATTGATCGCCGTCGGCGAGCGTGCAAGGAATGGGCTTTGCGAGCGACGATATCAGGGGATTCATCCTCTGTTGTGTGTGTGGACCGGATCTATCGGAAAAAAGCAAACAGCGCGTCTGTGCTTTTCTTTCGCTGATGATGAGATGTGAATGGGAATGAAGCAGTCTGCGCTTGTGCGGGGGTACATGTACCTCCAGTGAGACACGGCAGGCCAAGTTGGCTGGTTTGGGTGATTGGCTGTTTGGGTTGGTTGGTTGGTTGCAGCGTGTCGCCTCATTGCAATCCAGCGATGCGTCTGGATTCGTGCAATGTGGCCTACTCGCTTGCTTTTCGTCCACCGCCAGCAGCGCATGTGTAACAGTTACCGTTGGAGAAAACAGATTCCCAAGCACCGCGATGATTCTTTCCCAACGGATCAATTGCTGTAGACCGCCACCACCACGCAACACATGTGTGTATTTGATGAGTGTGCATCGACCTGACACCCCATGTCGATATTGAGCCAGCACACAGTACTGAACATAACTAACTAACAGCAAGACGCGTCGATTTTCAAGCATACGCTGATTTCAAGCGCACGCTGATTTTCAAGCGCATTTGGATGTTGCCTTCCTTTCGGACAGCAAAGCTGAGCTGTTCTGCTCTGTTCTGACTATCCATTCGTACTTTTCAAGTGTGCACAGCACACAACAGTGTCGGACAGCGAATTGATCGTACTTTTGAGAACCATCACAGTAGCATCAAGCAGGAAGCCAAGTTGAAGTTCGGATCGTCTGCCAACCAGCCAATCCGAGCTTCGTCTGTCCCACGCTGTGCGGTGATCAACAAACTGGATTGGCTCGAGAGTGGGCCTTTGCGAGCCAAAAGCGGTGCTGCAGTCAAGATGCCTGGGTATTATTCTGTTGTGGTTGGACACAATCTGAGCACCAAAATTTATCGCGCGCTGTCCAACACCTTCGTCAGGGCTCTTCAGGCCTCTTCGCTCTGCTTCGTTTGCAGAAAGGCAACCGTCCTTGCTGGATGTTTGTTTACTAGGTTACCAAGGGATCGCGGTGAATGTTGAGCTGTTTGGATTCCAGTCCATCATTCTCTCCAAGCTGCCTGGAATCCCACTCACCCATGCAACCATGCTTCAACCGGAGAGGATACAGATCTTGGCCATGCTCATCAATCTCCTGTGCCTTTCACTTGGCATGACGCGACAGGGGAGGTAGATGACGATTGAGCATTGCGAGCCAATGTCTCAAAGCTACACTTCCAGCTCTTCATCCTCAAGCGATCGAAAAAGCATACCTGATAACGCTGGCTGCTGGCAACTGCTTCGTGGGATTCAACAAACTGGTTTTGGATACATTTCTAAAAATAGATTACGCAGATCCAAACAAGTGCACATTCCAAAAGTGAAGGTTTGGACGGGAGAGAAACGAAATGATTTTTCGGTCTTGGCATCTTGTGTTTGCTGCACGTTCCAAATTCCAAACATCCAAAAAGCGCAGGTTTGTTAGTTTATTGACCGTTGGTGGGAGAGAGCAAAAAATAAATGAGAAGTGGCTGGGACGAAATGAGTCGTGGCTGAAGATACACTTTTTGATACGAAAGTGTGGCAGGCACGATATGCTTGCAGTAGCTTATGATGAGTTTCGGATCCGAAAAGTGTAGGTCGTGGACTGTTGCGGGAGAGAGCGCGCGTTTCCAAAACAACCAAGAAGAGTTGGCTGCCAAATTTCGGTAGACATTTGCGAAGCGACATCATCGCTTTGGCCATCGCTTTTGCTGCACTTTTTGGACCCCGAAAGTGCAGGTTCTCGGTTTTGCGGGAGAGAGTGCAGCTACTGTTTCGTACCTGCGTGGGTTTTCGCCATTTCGTACCTGTACGAAGCGTCAGGCGTCATGTTGAAGTGGAAAATGGCGCTTTAAAGTGTTCAGCTTCGTCTCATCACACTCTAGGTCAATGCAAAGAATGCAGAAGAATGCAATGACAAAAATCTACGTAGCGAACCTCCAGCTCCAGCTCCAGCTGGCACTCAAGTGGTCAATGCGAATGCAGAAGAATGCACAAATGATAAAATCTAGCAACGTACACGTGTGTAGCGAGCCTCCGACAATGATGATGCAGAAGAATGCAATGTATTACGTACCATTGCGAACTCCCACCAGCCAGTGGAGAAGCTGCGTTCGTTGATGCAGAGAAAAATGAATGGATGGCTCGATGGATGGCTGCTGCTGTTCGACCTGTTTCGCGGTCGTAATCGTTGCTGCGCGTTGTTGCGTTTTGTGGGAGAGAAGAAGGCATGAAAAGCATGAGAGAAGAGAACGAGAAAGTGGAGTGCCATGTCTCTCAATATTTAATCCCAAAACCAGAATGTTCAGACCGCTCTCGCACTCGATGATGCAGCGTGATCACTTGGGCAACTTGTATTCGTGTGTGTGTGTGTGTGTGTGT
>JAASFU010000378.1:0-24947 GCA_023333955.1 Globisporangium paroecandrum | reverse complement strand
GACGTTCAACTCAAGTGTAACAACATGCTGTAAATTATAGAGGAAATTGGTTGCCATGGGAACTGGCTTGGGTTCAATTGTTCGGTACTGCCCCTTCAAAATTGAATACAGTGGTGCTGACTTTCAGCAGACAGGACATTCAACTTGATTGAATTATGTCGTATTTATTAAGCAGGTTCTATTCTTCATTATAGGTTTTTATCATGCGAAGAGCACCTGTTTCTTGCGATTTTAGGCAGAAATGCTCTTCATAATTACAAAACTGTACTCAAGTGATGCTCATCAACGCGCCAAAAGGCCAAACTGACTGACTTGAGTGGGAACGACAACGAAAAAGCTGCTGCAGAACAAGACCAGCAGCGTTTCCTCTGCCCTTGCTTTCGTCCGGCGCATCCACCAGCGACGCCCGTACCCGCTCCACCACCAACGAGCGCCAGTGATGTCTCTGAAGCGCGCAGCTACAGCTCCCGCACTGGTGGCAGTGGAAGACCCTAACACCACTACCACCAACCCGAAGCGAAGCAGACATGACGAAGAGAGCTCCGCCATCGTCGTAGAGGCGACTGTGGAAACTGCTGCTCAACTGCCTCGACCGCTCTTCACTCGCGTATTGGCGTTCGCAGTCAGCGGCTTTGTCGCCGTGGAGAAATGCGCGCCGCAGCGTCCGAACCTGCCGATCCACAAGCTGAGGACCATGGCGCTGGTGTCAACCGAGTGGAAGAATGCGGTGCGTGCTGTGGTGCAGGAGTTTATAGTCAACGTCTTCCAGGTGAAGCTGCTCGATGTGCAATCAGAAGACGACTTTGAAGAGCTCCAGAGCGAATTCGAGCGACGCGGAGACCAATTACTGGATGTGCGCGTGACGATCGACGCAAAGCTCAAGCCAAAGGACCTGGCGCTCTTGGACTGGGATGCGCTGTTCACCAAGTGCCCGAAGCTGCAGCGACTGGATCTGCAGAACGTTCCGCTTGAGCACAGCGCGCTAGGTTTGATACTGGACGCTGCGTCCTCGAGCTGCCTTGAGATGGAAAGCCTGATTTTCTCGAGAAGCAGCTCGACAACCAAGGCAGCGAAGAAAGCGACTGCTGCAAACTACGGCAAGCTATACGAAGCGCTCGAGAAGTGGAGCGAGGGCGATACTCACATCAAACAGCTGACGGTCCCGAATCGCCAAGAAGACGGCGCCGTGGCGCCAACCACCGAGTTTCTGGGGGTGGTTGCCGAGTTTTGTCCCTCGCTGGAGTTCCTGGATGGCTGGAAAGCAGCTTACAAAGTCGAGGACTTTGTCGAGTGCGACGAGAAATGGTACATTTCGCCGAGTACCTGGATGCGATTCTGTGAATCAACGGGCTCTTCACTGCGCGAGTTCAACTGGGCGGTCGCGCCATTCCACGACGACTACTTTCAGATCTTTGCAGCGTCACCAAAGCCAAAGCTGCGGAGGTTGTGCCTGACAGTGAGCGAGAGCTGGAGCTGGGACGACTTCAAGTTCCAGGAAGAACAACAGAAAGAAGATGAGGGCAACCTCTTGCCTGAAGAGCTGGTGTCGCCACCAACCGCCGATACTTTGTCGTTGGTGACCAGGGCAGTACCCCACTTGGAGCAGCTTCACGTGATCTTGCATTCCAACATGGAAGAGGCAAGTTCTGTCGACGCTGACGCCTTTGGCGACGATTTTCTTAGTGCGATTGCTGATTCGTGTCGTTCTCTCACTGAGATCAAGCTCGTGGAGATCGACACAGGTCAAGAAATCGCCCCGATCTCAACCATTTCAAGTGAGGGGATTACTGCGCTCAGTCAGCTCGATAGCCTTCAGAACGTGGTCATCACGGGCGTTGAAGGCAGGGAGCTGGGCGTGTTTGCCTTCATCAAGCACTGGCGAGACTCCAAGAGGCAGCGTACCGTGGACATTGGGATCGACCAGGGCGAGAGCGGACGAGCGTTCTATGACGAAGCGCTCGATTTGCTGACAAAGATCCTAGACGATTTGGATGATGAAGAGGATGACGATGCGGTAGTGCCCAAGATCGCGGTCAAGGTCCGGAATTTAACGACCGATCCCGATTTCAAGAACAAGAATCTGAAGACTTTCTGCAAAGGCTGGAACAAATCGGTGCGGGAGGTCAAGACGAAGCGTCCGTGGCTCCGTATCGCGATCGAGGCCGACGGCGTGCTGGAAGAAGGCTCCGTGTCGGCGTTTAGTACGATTGGGAAAATCGTCGTGTCTTCGAAAGAAGCGGATCTGGGCGTGTTTGACAAGCTGGCTTCGCTCAGTCCTCCTGCTATTTCCGCTGTTGTAGTCCAAACCAGAGGCAAAGGAAAGAGGGAGAGCGTGGAGAGTGTGGAGACTCAGTCCAGTCAGGAGAATCAGAGCAGCAGCGTATCAGAGGACGATGACTCAGAGGGGTACGGCAGTGTGGTGGAAGAGTCGGAGAGTTTGGCATCGGAAGCGACGAGCTCGGACTCGGAGCCGGAAGCACCTGCACCTCGTCGTCGTAATCGGAAACCATTGAAGAGACTGAAGCGCGCGGCTCCGACTGAAGAGAGCGATTCAGAAGCAGAAGTAGGTTCCGAGCCAAGCGCCAGCGACTCGGCGGAGATTTTGTCAGTAGACTCAGCCGATTCGGATTGACCTATTTTCTAAATTATAAGAAAACTGGTTGGGTGTCCAACCTCCTTCTTGCTATTTCACCACAACTCACACAAGGGTGGTGACAGTCGTCTTTGTTACAGCTGAATGATGCACGTGTCTGGATGCTGGGCGATTTTTTCCTGTAACTTCGCACTGAGTACGCTTCTACGAGTGTACACAACCAATTTCCCCACTCGCGCGACATTTTTGTTCATCGTCAGCGATGGAACAATGCTGACTCTCGTGAAGCCGTCCTTGTCTCTGCTGTTCGCTGATGGTTTCTCCCTCAGCACAGCGACGAAGCGCAAGTGTGCGTACTGGAGCTTCATTTCCGCAAACGCGGACTCCAGAAAGCTCTTTTTGAACACAAAGCCCCGTCGACACGAAAGTGAGATCACCAGCGGCTTCTCGCAGTGAACTAAAGTTGAGTCACCTGCGGTCAAGTTGGTTAGCAGATCGCTCACGACCTCTCCAAACTGGCTGCCGAGTTCACGGATTTCGATGGTTTTATTTGATACTTCATAGTTCACTGGGAAATCATCGCCGAGCGATAGAATCCCGTTCGCGGAGCACTTGGCACCTTGCAGCTCGACTGATTTCAGGCGTTTGAGACCCGCGAGCGCTTGAATCCCGTGGTCTGTGATCGAGTTCATGAGCGACGAGCCCCCGCCGACCTCGCGAATGCGCAGCCTCTCGAGTCGTGGGCAAGAACGCACCAGCTCAGTGATGAACTGGTCGTTGAACACCTCGCTATCGATCATCTCGTCCAAGTGCGGATACACAAACGCGTGCGAGGGCTGGATGCGATGTAGGATCACGTCCAGCGCCTGCAGCTTTGGACACGCACGGACGACTGCGCAGAGCCCATTTGCTGAGTACTCGCTGCGTCGGATGCGAAACGGCGCCTTCGCGTTGTACGTGAGCTGCAGGTGCGTGAGCTGCGACTTTTGCGTCTCCCCAAACGGGAGGAAGAAATTGTCGGCGAACGGCACGACGACCCAGCTGAACTCTCTCAAGTGCACACACGTGGCGCAGAACTTGGCCCAGATCTCCTGGGACACACAGAGACTCTCTTCGGACACGACGAAGCGCAGGTCGTTGTACGACCGCTTCCAGCCGTCCAAATACTCAATGGTTGGGCAAAACTTGGTGACTGTCGTGAGAAACTGGTTGGACGTGTGGTGGTGGTCGAGGGTATCGCGGCTTGGTACCATGAGTTGCAAGAGTCCTCTGGTGCCACCAGTACCAGTATCGGAAGGCTGGTACCAGCGAGCCATTGCGGCGTAGAGCGCTTGGAAGGTCTCGCCGATTGTCGCATCGACCGCTTCCGCGTGGACGCGCTCCTTCATGGGCATCACGAGCGCCTGCATGTCCACACAATGCTTGGACGCGGCGTCGAGGAGGTCTCCGATACCAAAGTGGTGCAGCGGCACTTTGGAGAGATCCAGGCGCTGCACGTGCGGGCAGTACACAAAGAGCGTGTTCCAGTCGATCCATTGCGGATGGCAATTGGTGTCGACGGCATTGGTATCAGCGCTGCCGCCATCTTCAGTGTCATCATCATCATCATCGCCAACATCGTCGTCTTCCCTCGTAGAAGAAGTATCAAGCGTCTGCCACCAGAGCCTCTGCTTTGGTACCACAATGTGGATGCGCAGATCCTGCACCAAGTGACCGTGCTGCTTCAGAAACTCTTCATACTCTTTTTGCTGTGCATCTTCTTTGCCGATCGTGAAGTGCAGCGTCAGCACGCGCGTCTCGTAATTCTCGAGCAGCGTCTTCGTCGCGCGGCGCCACGTTTTGCACACGCGCGCGAGCAGCAGCAGGCCAGCCGTGGAGGGCTCCGTGACGCACTTGGCAAAGTCGCCTTGTGCTGCTGATACTGAGCTTGGTGCGACTGGAATCAGCGCCGGCGCGTGCGCGAACGCGAGGATCTCCTGGAGCACCGCTATGGGCAGTGCCGCCTCCGCCATCTTCGCTTGTCAAAGTGTCAGCGTCTCTGATACCAAAACATCAAGTGTATCAAGCGTATCAAGAGTATCAAGCTGCTTCGAGCATTTTCATTGGCTATAATTAGCAATTTTGATTTGGTACTTCGGTATCAAGCATCTTGATACTCAATAAAAGTCGTGCTTGGCGAGCCGCGCCGTGCGCTTCTGCCTCCGGTTGGCGCGCGAGCTCTTCTGCTTGTGGATCTCAAAGGCGTCGTCACCCTTGAAGACGCCCAGGAGCGTCGCCACGTGCACGAAGCCGCCGTGCTTCTTGCGGATCGCGTGCACGAGCTCGTGGTGTCCGAGCTCCTTGAGCAGCTTCGTATCAGGCAGCTGCATCTGTTGGTTCTTTTTGGTATCAGTTCTTACGAGTCCCAGGTCCTTGGAGATCTCACGGAGTGCCTGCCATACAGAGCGTGTTAGCTACGCACTTCATGGGAGTACCGTATCGGTCAAGAAACGATAGCGTCCTCACCTTCAAGACGTTGCTGAGGTTGCTAAAGTCGGTGGTGGCGCTCTTGCTCTCATCGTTGGTTGATAACAAGCGGCGTGGCGCTGGTCCCCATGTGCAGTTGGTAGTGGCGATGGTCGATAAAGCATTGCATACAGCAGCACTGGTCGGGTGCTGGTGCTGGAGCAACCGTGTAGCTGGAAAGAGTCGTCGCAGCGCCACCATGTTGCTTGCTGCTGGTATCAATTGTTTGTGTCGTTTGTGTTGGTTGTGTTTTGCCACGGTTTGATGCGGTTCAGTTCGCAGACCCAATTCGGACCGGTTAAAATTGCGCAGCAAAGTGAGACCGAACCGTGCCTCTTCGGGCACGATCTGCGACGTGTGAGAACGAGTGAGCCAAAAGGATGTAGTCGGATTGACTCACAAACTGTTCGGGTTCATCATCATGTCGTACGACGCGCTTATCGGCGAGCTCGTCTCGCTCTCGCACGCCGACTCGAGTGAGCCCAAGACTGCGGCGGCGCTGGAGCTCGTGCTCGACGGAGACGTCGATGGGCTGCGGCTGCTGCTGCAGAACGAACGTGAGTGCACCACCTCAGGTCTCCGCGTAAACGCACGCAACCCACACAGTGGCCGAGCGCTTCTGCACGAAGCCTGTGCCGAGGGCAACCTGGAAATCGTCAAGTTCCTGCTCGAGAAGACCGACGCGGACCTCATGCTGCGGACAATGCTGGTAACGAACATGAAGGTCCAACTTGCCTTCTGCTAACCTATTCTGAGTGTGCTGATTATTTGCTGGCGTGGTTGGATAGGGTCGCAGCACACCACTGCACCTCGCAGTGACCAACAACCACCGCGCAATTACGTTTCTGCTGCTGAGCTATGGGGCTGATGCGCTGAGTCGAGATCGCTTTGGCTGTTCACCGATACACTACGTCAAGTCGCTCAACGTCGCAAAGCTGCTCATCCAGTACGGCGGCAAAGTGCTGGACTACAACTCGGTCAGTGTTTCTCAATGGTCAGTAGTTAGCACCGAGGTACTCATCCACGATGTGCATTTATGCTGCTGACCTTGTGCTTAGAAGCGCAAGAACGCGCTCGAGAGCGTGCTGATCTTTGCCGAGAGCGGCAACGTCGAAGACGACGCCACTCGCAGAAATTTCCAAAAGTTCCTCAAGTGCCAGGCGGAACTCGAATATAAATCCAAACTAGAGAAGCTGCGACAGCTCAAGAAACAACAGAAGTCGTCTTCGGCCGCAGTTAACAGCGGAGGCAAGAGCTCACCAGGGAGAAAGCATAGGAAGAAGCACACCACAGCTTTGTAGTGAAAAAGTACTCACGGCCATTCCATCCTTCGCAAATTGTGTTGCCAGAGATCAATTGAACCGTTACCACTTTTGCTAGTTTCTACTTCTCATCGGCTGAGAACGGGTCACTTTCTTCGAGAATGAGCTCTTGTTTTGCGGTGCCGAGTTCCCAGTTTATCGGATCCTTCTGGATCATTTTCTCGGTCAAGTACCGCAGCGTCGATGGGTTCAACAGCGCTTGCGGAGGCGGTACTGGCTGTTGTTGATGTTGCTGCAATGGCGGAAGTTCCTTGCGTCCCTGAAAGCGCTTTGCGTGCGAACCGCTTAGCAAATGCGTCAGGTCGATGCGTCCGTGACCGGGAACCACGATGCTGAAGCCGTCACCGTGTGGTTCCTGTCCAGCGTCATCTTTCATCTCGGCTTTCATAGCCGCCGTTCGGGGTGAGAGCATGCGAGGAGATGCCATCCATGGGGACTGATGCTGCTCTTGCACAGCGGATCTGCTCGTCAGCGGTTTAGTTTCTTTCGCAGTATCGGCCGATCCTCCCTTAGCGTCTGCGTCTGCGTTTGTTCCTTTGAGTTTCTTCTTCGTCAGGCGCTCGCGACGCTTTTTCTCCTTCCGCTTGCGCAATTCCTCTTTCTGGTGCGCTTTCTCGACCTGGAAGAGCAACTCCAGGCGGCGTCGCTCTTCGTCGTGCTCCTTGGAGATGCGCTCCATGACGCTCTCCATTTCGAGCTGACCAAACACAAAAGCAAAGGTTAACAGGTGAGCACTTTGGCAAATCGTTCATCAGACAAGCGCTCAACGCACCAGCTGGCTCGCATCACCACCATTCGCATGCTTTAGCGCCGCATCCATCTGAGTTACAGCTTCGTTCAAGGACGCCTGCAATTCACTGCTCTGTTGCTCACTCTCCTCCTTACTTTCCTCACTCCCAGCGACTACTGTGGCTTTCGATTCCCTAGTCGGCTCTGAAGTCGTTCCATCCTCTTCAGCCGCAGCAGCAGGCGGCTCGCCGTATCCATCCCACGCTGGTGACACAAACTGCTGGTTCATGTCCAAGTAGCCGCACAGCGGTGGCGCCTTCCACTTGCTCTCGCCCGTGACCGAGTGCACGTAGAAGAACGCCTGCGAGCCTTCGTCCCAGTTCTAGACCCAGTACCTGTCGTCGCGCACGCCGTTGAACTGGTCCTGGATCTGGTTCTGCACGCGGAGCCCCTCGGACTCGAGCAGCAGCCACTCAAGCAGAAGCGGTACGAGCGCGGCGTCGCTCTCCTGGATCTGCGAGAAGATGAACTCGAAGATCCCTTTTTCCTGGGCCACCAGGTCTTGCTGGTAGTGGACCTTCTCTTTGAGGAAGAGGTACCTAGGAGTCAAAATTGGTCATGAGCCAATTTCCGAGACAGTGAAAGGTGAGAGACTGAATGGCGTTGGGTAATGAGCCAGACAGAGAGGAGAGGACACCACGTACATTTTGCCCATCTCTGGCTGGGCCACGCTCTTGAACTCGAAGCACTGGGTCTTGGCCTGCTTCAAGCGGCTCTGGATAGTCTCGGTCTGCGCAAAGAGCCCCGCGAGTTCATTTTCTGACATTGTACCGCTAGAAAGTTGCTGCTGCTGGAGCTCGGAGTTGAGCTGGTCGTCGATCTCCGAGGTGACGAGATGCAGCATTTGCTGCTTCATCGTCGCGTTCGCGTCCGCGATTCGCTGTGCAACGAGCAAATCCACTTTGGGCCTCTACAGATCGATGGGAGGAGCGATGGGAAGATGAAGGGTAAGAAGAAAGGCATCAAATAGGGAATTTAATAGAAAAAAAGCCGCATCACCTCTCGGATTAAGGTTCTCTCGAGCTCTTCCAACCGATCGTCAGCTGCTGAAGGCATCTCGGTGTCGGTTTTGGCTTCACCTTGAACAAGTCAAGGCCCTGGGGAGTTAGGTAGGCGAACTAGGACAATACATGGAAACCCGTAAGAGATTCATAAACCACAGTCTTACCTTTTTCTAGAGTCTCGGACATTTCCTCGGACGCCGCTGCCTGAGTAGTATTGGCGTGCTGGCTCATTTCAATCAGCGCCTCCGCCCACGGCACGAGCCCTTCTTCCGTCTCGTCTAGCAGCTCGCCGCGCACTTTCGACTCGAGAATGAATTTCGCGATCGCGAGTTGCAGGATCCACTCCGAGTATTCCGGAGTCAAGCTGCTCGTATTCTCATCAAGTGCAGTGCCGCTAGCTAGAAACAGCAGCACAAACGAGACCATCAGTTCATTGCCAGTCCGAATCATGACATCACCTCCAGGTGAATAGCTAGGTGCTACCATTTACCCCACCTCGCTTTTCCGCCGCGAACTGGCTGATCTTCTCACAAAAGGCGCTGTACTCCTCAAACGCAAGCAGGGTCTTGATGAAAAACCACCGCTCGCCCGACGTGTGCTCTCCCAGACGCGCGCTCTCCTCTAGCACAGCCACAAAGTCTTCCCCCGAGCAGCCCAGATCCGCGATCACCTGTTCGAGGAGCCGCTCGACGAGGTCTTTGAACAGCAGAAATGTATCATACTGCTCCAGCGAGTAGCTCTGCGTGACGCCCGTCTTCTCATCGTTATCGCCATCATTATGAACATCCGGGCCTTTTGCGTCCCCATCACCGGAGTCGAACACTAAAAACTTGCGGAAATGGGCCTCGAGGAACTCGGCCACGGCGTCGAGCCACGCCGAGCTCTGCAGGAACTGCGCCACGGCGTCGATGAGGAACTCCTTCCCGCTCATCACGAAGGCATTGAGATGCAAGAAAAACTAATGGATAACGATGAACCTTAAGCGAGGGAGGGAGCGAAAGTTAAATATGTAGGGTCGGGTCAGGATCTGCTGGGCTATCTATCTGTGAGAGCATTTTTGGCCACCAGTTACATGCATATTTCAAAACTCCTCGAAACGTGGGGGGCATCCGGGTTCCAGTCTAGTTCAGTATCCTCGTCCAAAGCCAAAGTGAACCAGGATTTCGCTCTCCTGTGCTATTGTGTGGCTCTACTGTCACCTTGTGAGCAGCAGCAGGAGGGAGCGTGAGGCACTGGCCTTTCGCGCGTGGGCTCTCTCTCTCTCTCCTCCGAGCTTCAGCAGCGATGTGGTCCTGCAGCGTAACCCTCTTCGTTCTGGGTTGTCCTCGTGGCAGACAAACGTGAGGCCAGATACAACGGATTGCATTTGCATGTTGTCTGGTGCCCATCATGGCTTCAGTGCAGTCAAGAAGACTTTGAGTTTACTGGGCAATGAGGCAAGTTGGAGGAGCACTTGATACTGCCACTTCAACCTATCCATGCGACCGGTTTCTGCCAATCAACAATCGTTATTTCACATATAAGCCAATGAAAAATCTAGAAGTCGCTCAGAATCGAAATTCTCCAAGCCAACCAAAAATGATTGCCTGACTGAATAGTGGGACAAGTCCCGGATCAGGTCGCCACCTTGTGAGCTCGAAGGTGCTCGCCAGCTCCTGGCTGATTTGCCTCAGATGACGACGCGACAGACGAGGTGGACAGATGGCTGCAAATCCCAACCAGGTGTTCCCCCCTCGCATCGCCAGACTTCAGCGAGCGTGCATCCATCAGCCCAGCCATTTCGGCATTTCGTCAGCGACAGAGAGAGTCAAGGCGAGGCCCCAGTTCAGAGGAGAACTCGAGGGTTATTATACACATCAATTCGATCCTCCCTCGAATACACGGCGAGAGATGATCTACACGTCGCCGTTCGGGAGCCTACCAATCCCGCAGGATAAGACGCTCTGGGACTTTCTGGAGCTCCACGCGCGCGACGAGGCCACGGCGCACACGCCGGCGTTCATCTGCAGCGTGACGGCGCGCCAAGTGAGCTTCGCACAGATGTTCACGCAGGCCCAGTGGATATGCGCCGGCCTCTATGCGCGTGGCATCAGCAAGGGCGATGTACGATACAGTATGCTTGAGGCATGCCGATGATACTACTTGACAGAACGGTCGCTAACGCACTGGTGCTGGTGTTGGTCGTGTTGCTGCTATACACAAGATAGGTCGTCGTGCTGCACTCGATGAATTGCATCGAGTACCCCGTGGTGCTCTACGCGCTGACTCGCCTCCAAGTGATCTGCTCGGCCGCGTCGCCGATGTTCAACGCGCAGGAGCTGAGTGAGCAAGCAATAATTGCCAAGGTACTGTCCTGTCTTGTCATCGTCGAGCCCCACGCGAGCTGACGAGTAAGCTGCAGATGGAGTATCAAACTAACTCTGCTTGTTCGCTCACCCTGGCTTGTGATGCAGGCAAAAGCCATTATCTCCCACAAAGCGCTTGCTCAGGTCGCGGTTGACGCCGCCAGACTCGCCGGAATCGATCGTACTCAGGTGTACACGATGGCGCCTGCGTGTGGGGACGTGGACCTGGTGTCGATGGAGTACGTCCGACCCCTCTCATAGTTGGCATCTTCCGTGCCCGCTTATGATAAGGCTGACCTGGTTGTACTTTATTTGGCTGTCTTATTACTGTCACGCCAGAGATTTAATAGCGAAGAACCTGCCGTTCCCGGACTTGCCGCGCATCGACCCGCAAGCAGTGATGCTGCTCCCATTCTCCAGCGGCACGACCGGGCGACCCAAGGTTGGTCATTTTGTCAGGCACAGTATTATCTATCATCGGATGTGGACAGAACCTAGGCGAGGCATCTAAGCCTGTTGATACATTACTGTTGCGCTTACCACAGGGCGTCAAGATGACTGCACGAGCGCTGCTCGCGTCCACCATCAGCTTCAGTTATATCGACCAGCCGGGCCAGTACACACTCGCACTGCTCCCGTTCTATCACATCATGGCGACAACAATATCCAATTCGTGCATCTACACGGGCAAGACGGTCGTGGTGATGCCGAAGTTCGTTCCTGACCAGTTCCTGAGCCTGGTCGAGCACTACAGACTCGAGAAACTGCACATGGCTCCGCCCGTGGTGCTCTTCCTGGCGCAGCACCCGATGGTGGACAACTACGACCTTTCGAGCTTGAAAGAGATCGGATGCGGTGGCGCGCCGCTGGGGGTCGAGATTGAAGCTCGGGCTGAGAAGAGGTTCAATGCGACGGTTCTCCAGGGCTTCGGCATGTCGGAGCTCTGCGGTGGTGCCGTGTACTCCACGCCGTTCGCCAAGCGCGCGGGGTCCACGGGCAAGCTGATGCCCAATGCATCGCTCAAGGTCAAGTGTCTCCGAACCGGCAAGAACCTACCACCAAACCAGCTAGGGGAGCTCATGTTCCACACGCCTCACATCATGGAAGGCTACTTGAACAACCCGCAAGCCAGCGAAGACGCGATCGACGAAGACGGGTTCGTGCGCTCTGGAGACGTCGGGTACATCGACGACGACGGCTTCGTGTTCATTATCGACCGCATCAAGGAGCTCATCAAGTACAAGGGTCACCAGGTGGCCCCCGCGCAGCTGGAGGACGTGCTCAACAACCACCCGAGCATTGCCGACTCATGTTGCGTGCGCGGCTTCAATTTCACGACGAGCGAGGAGATCCCCAAGGCGTATGTGGTCCTGAAACACGCCCCAGAGGTAGACACCTCCCAGCGTATCCTCGAATTCGTCGCTTCCAGAGTCGCGCCATTCAAGATCGTGCGGGAAGTGGAGTTCATCGACGCGATCCCGAGGACACTGTCTGGAAAGATCTTGCGCAGGGAACTTCAGGTTAGGGAGAACGCGAAAATCAACGCAATACGTCGGCAACACGTGATGGACGTTCAGCTGTAGTAGAGTAGAAAGCTTTGAGCACAAAAAATTAGAGGCGTTGCGTGTTTGAGGTTACGTTTCGGTCGTCAGCCATAAGAACGAAAAGACTGCAGGTAGCTACACCGCAGTCCCATTCAAGCGAACAAAGAATACCTACCCTATCCAAGGCTCTGCTATGGCTCCTGGTGAAAGAACTTGACTGATGAAATCACCTGATAGTTCGTGCGCTTTGCGTACGAAATACCGATACTGTCGCCAGTTGGCGAATTCAATTTGGTTTTTGCATTGGACAAGGAGTAACATGATGCAGAAAGCGTGGTTTGTTGTCGTGACCGCGCGTGGTGAAGCACTCTGGTCAAGAGCAGCCTTCGTGGTGCTCCCAGATGACGCAGGCGCCGCCGTGTTCCGAAAGCAATTGAAGGTGGCGTACACCATTGCATTCGCCTACACTGGTGAAGCTCGAGACGACTTGCAAGCAGCAGCTATTGCGTAGTGCCTACACGTTTAGGGTCTCTTTCGCGCGTGAGGCGAATCGTAATTCGGGGCTCGCCTATTCTGAAGAGATGGTTGGCCCTCGAATGCTCAATCAGCTGCAAGGTGTTGTCGAGTGGGACGAGTTTATAAAGAACCCAGACCACCACATTGTCTCTGACAAAGTGCTGAAGCTAGAAGCTGCTACTAGCGGAGCTCGCAAACACGGACAAGCGCGAGCTCTGCGTGATTCTCTGCGTGGTTGGCATGGACTCAACAGTCGACGAAGTGTTTGCTGGTTTGAAGCGTAATGGCGGGCCATTCGCGCAGCTTTTGAGCGATGATAGGGACGGATATGGGCGAGCACTCGAGGAATTGGATCTCTTGACTACGAAGAAGAGGTGAGACCTGGGGGTGTGGATACGTGAGCCGGGCAGGCGAGTTCGAGAATGTCGCTGCGTCGCGGCTAATGAAACCCACCCTCGTCGACGTCATTCGCTGGGCTGAGGAGGACGGGATTGTGGTTGGCGTGTCCAAGGATCGCAATGCGAGCATTGCAATGGGCCAAAATGATTTCGCTTCCGAAGGCGCACAGTGTGAATCAACAGATCAACAGTCGGGAACACGAACATTGTCGAATATTGGATTGCACAATAACTTTTCGTAACCATCAGCCGCGGTATTGCCATCATGCATTCAAGAACAGAAGAGCTAGCCTGTTTTGAAAGGAGCCATTTCGAGTCTTGAAATACTTGACTTGCTTTGAACCTAGGAGAGAAGGGAATCACCATTCCCTCCCAGGGTTCAAAAAAGCTCCACAGCCCAAAGAGCGAGAACGATGCTGAACACGCTCTTCGGCAAGAGCTCCAAGGAGCCAGCTGTCCCCATCAGCGACAGCGACAACAGCAGCAAGAGCCCGACGCCCAGCACTGCACTGTCGTCGCCATCTTCATCTCCTGCTGCCGCTGCGCCTGCTGCTGGCGAACAGCAACCGCCTGTCGCCGCCGCTGCTGCCCCAATTGCACTCACTTTGCCAGCAGATGTGCTGGCGTTCGCGGTAGCCAGCGAGCTCTCCGAGCCCCAGAAGCGCGGTTTCGCGGGGCTTTGCGCCTGCGCACTCCGCGATGTGAGCGACGGCTCGACCCAGCTGCGGTGGTCAAAGACGTACCTCGCGCTTGTGGTGACCCACTTCCTTGCACTTGAGGGTGCTACCAGCAGTGATACTCCTGCTGCGGCTGCAGTGGATGCGTTCTTGCCGATGCTGATGGTGAAACAGGAAGACACACACCAGGGCTACAATTCTGCGGAGCACACCAAGATGCTGGACCCAGCGCCGTATTTGGCGCTGCTCGTGCCGAGTTCGCCGTCGCCTGCAGAGGAGGAGCACGAGTCTAGTGGCTGGAGTTCGCTGTTCGGCTCAAGCAAGGCTCCAGCGAAAAGTACATCGGTTTCAGCTATTACTCCCGCTGGAGATCTGACGCAGGCTTTCCGGTTCCGTGTCGTGAAGCAGCTGCTGTGGTTCACAGTGAAGGTGGTCGGCTACGACGCGCGTGCGCGAACGCTGTTCCGTCGCCTGGCGCGAGTCATGGACCTCCAGTGGCAGGAGATCGCCATGGAAGAGGGCAACGTGGGGCGCGTGCTCTACGTAGAAGCGACCGCGATGCCGCTTGAGAAGCTGACGCCCAGTTTGAATCTGAAAGACTGGAAGCGCAAGGCTGCGATTGGCGCTGCTGCAATCACTGGAGGCGCGCTCTTGGCCGTCACCGGTGGACTCGCAGCGCCAGCGATCGCGGGAAGCCTGCTCGCACTCGGCGAAGCGGGAGCGGTGGCTGGCACACTTGTGGGCTCGGCCTCAGGGGTGACAGCGACGAGTGTGCTCTTTGGCGCTGCGGGTGCTGGGGTTGTCGGCAAGAAGACCGACATGCGCACGCGCGGCGTCCAGGAGTTCCACTTCGACCTGCTCTCTGCTGGCGACGGCATGAGCGTGTTCATCTGCATCTCGGGTTGGCTCGACAAGGACGACCCACCTGCTGGGAAAGGGTTCCGGTGCCCCTGGGGGGACAACCGAGAGTACCTGCTCGTATTCTATCGCGAGCGCAGTCCGGACAAAGTCGACCAGCTGGACCAGATCCTGGCTCGCTACGAAGGTCGTGAGGGCGAGCTGTTCAAGAGTCTGCGCGAGACCTACAGCATCCAAAGTGGGAGTCCGGAAAGTGACCCACTTGGGCTGCGTGAAGCTCCTCCTCCTGCTACCGGTATCGATGGCGAAGCTGCGACAGCGACAGCGACGAAGAAGAAATCGCTCTTGAACTTGCCCAAGTTGAGCGATTCCCAAGAATCGGAGAAGCTTCGCGCATGGCGCTGGAAGGACCGCTTCCCACAGGGTGACCAGTACTGCGTCGTGTGGGAAGAGCAGCTGCTGCGCGACTTTGGCGACGAGATGCGGTCGTTCGCGGTCTCATACGCCAAGGACAAGCTCGTGTCCGCCGCGGGCGACGAGCTCATGACCCTGGGCAAGCTCACGGTGCTCGCCGCGTTGCTCTCGGCGGTAGCGTTGCCAAAGACGCTCCTGGATATGGCAGACATCATCGACAACGTCTGGACGCTCACGCTAAAAGCCGCGGATGAGGCCGGGAAGATCCTCGCGCAGACGCTGCTGACAAGAGAGCAGGGGCTGCGACCCGTGACGCTGGTCGGGTTCGGTATGGGTGCACGCATGATCGCGTCGTGCCTCAAGGAGCTCAGCAAGAAGCCCGAGGGCGAAGGCGAGGCCTACGGGATCATCGAGAACGCTGTGCTGCTGGGGGCCTCCGTACCCGTGGACAAGGACGACTGGAAGAACGCGAGACGTATCGTCTCGGGAAGACTCATCAACGGCTTCTCGGAGAACGACTGGATGCTCGCGGTTATGTACCGGTACCAGGGCTGGGCACTCAACTGCGCTGGGATCTCGGCCATCCAGGTGGACGGCATCGAGAACGTCGACCTCTCGGCCACGATCACCAGTCACTTTGACTACAAGGACAAGATTGGAGCGATCATGGACCTGCTCAAGCTCGAGGGCTGATGAAATCCTAACCGATATCCCTGATCCAGGTTTTGAATAGGTGATCGTGGTCAAAATATGACACGCATCTGCCAATTATATCAATGCGTACTGTAATTGTCAAAAGTATTTACCATCTGATTTTCGTTTGTTTGGTGTATGCTATTATAAGCATTCTGTATGCTCCAATTGTTTTGCGGATCACAGTACTCTTTCCCTACTCACTAGTTTTCTCACAATAATATTACCGTTGTCACTCTCTCATTCGTCCAAACTCGCAAGAAGCCATCAATCAGACAGAGAACACCTCGCCATCTCCACGCTCTACATGAAGAAGCTCTTCGGCAGCAGCAGCTCTGCTACCACCAGCCAGGAGACCACCATCGCCTCCCCTTCTACCACCAGCGACCCGCAGACGATGGACGCGCAGGCGCTGGTGTTCGCCGCCGACCACCTCTCGGACGCACAGAAGCGCGGGCTCGCGGGCCTCTGCGCGTGTCTGCTGCCGAAGGTGCACGATGGCTCGCCGTCGCTCCAGTGGTCCAAACAGTACCTACAGCTGCTCGTGGAGCACTTTCTGGCGCTGCCCAGCTCGCAGGTCGACGCGTATCTGCCGATGCTCACGTCCCAGCTCGCGGCGCTCCAGGAAAATGAAAATGCTGCATCGCCGAAGGATGATAACAACCGGAGTAGCAATAGCAGTCGCTTCAGCAGCAGGAGCAGTAGCAAGAGCGTCAGTAGAGAGATGCAGCCGATGAGTACGCTGAACCCGACGCCGTTCCTGGAGCTGCTGGTGCCCGTGAAGGCGTCCGGTGGCGAGCGGTTCAAGGCATTTTTCCACAAGAAGGACAAGAAGAACGAGAACGAGGATGAGCTCAAGGGCAACCAGCAGCAGCACACTGGCCAACTGTCGAGTCTCAAGGCGAAAGAGGCGTTCCGGCTCACGATCCTCAAGAAGCAGCTCTGGTTCACGGTCAAGACGATCGGCTACGACGCGCGCGCGCGGGTACTGCTTCGGCGACTCGCGGATGTGATGGAGATCGAGTGGAAGCACGTCACGCTCGAGGAAGTGGCCATCGGCCGCGCGCTGTTCGCAGAAGCCACAGCGATGCCGCTCGAGAAAGCGACCGCGAAGCTCAATGTCTGGGACTGGAAGCGCAACGTCGTGATCGGCGCGGCGGCGGTTACTGGAGGCGCGCTGCTTGCGATCACTGGTGGACTTGTGGCGGCGCCGGCGATTGCGGCGAGTCTGACTGCGTTTGGTGGTGCTGGCGCTGCGATCGGCACGGCGGTGAACTCGGCTGCCGGTATCCATGCAGCGACGATCCTCTTTGGCACGGCGGGTGCGGGCGTCGTCGGCATGAAGACCGACACACGCACACGGGGTGTCCATGAGTTCCACTTTGACTTGGTGTCCTCTGGTGACGGCATGAACGTGTACATTTGCATCTCTGGCTGGCTTGACGAAGAAGACCCACCGGCGGCAAAAGGGTTTCGACGCTCGTGGGGTGACAGTCGCGAGTACTTGCGCGCGTTCTATCGAGAGAAGAACCCGGAGAAAGTGGACCAGGCGGACCAGGTCATGGACCGCTACAAAGGACGCGAAGATGAGTTCTTTGGCATCTTGCGTCGAACCTACAGCATTACTGGCGGAGGCACGACTGCTGCCACTCTAGAAAACAGCGACCCACTGCAGATGCTCGCTGCATCTCGCGCTGCGTCGTACGCTTCCGGCAATGATGTCGGCCCGTTTACCCCCGAGGCGATGCGTGCCTGGCGTTGGAAAGACCGGTCCCACCAGGGTGACCAGTACGTGCTGCTGTGGGAAGAAGCGCTCTTGCGGAGGTTCGGCAAGTCCATGCGCTCTTTTGCGAAGGAGCAGGTGATGACGTACGCAAACTCTGAGATTGTCAAGTACACGGCGCTCGCCGCGCTCTTTGCAGCGGTGGCGATCCCGAGGACGATCCTGAAATTGGCGGACATGATCGACAATGTTTGGGTGCTCGCGATGAACACCGCGGACGAGTCGGGCAAGTTGCTCGCGCAGTCCTTACAGAGGCGCGAGCAAGGGCTGCGGCCTGTGACGCTGGTTGGGTACGGGATGGGTGCGCGGCTGATCTTCTCGTGTCTGAAAGAGCTCGCGAAGAAGCCGGACGAGTGCTGTGGGATCGTGGAAAACGCCGTGCTACTGGGGTCGCCCGTGCCAGGCGCGAACAACGGCTGGAAGAACGCGAGACGCGTGGTCGCGGGACGGTTCATCAATGGCTTCTCGGAGAACGACTGGATGCTCGGCGTGATGTACCGGTACCAGGGCTGGGCGTTCAACTCGGCGGGCATCGCGGCGATCGACGTGGACGGCGTGGAGAACGTGAACCTGTCGAGCGTCATTAACGGCCACATGGAGTATAAGAACAAGATCGGCGTCATTATGGACCTGCTCAACCTGGACAGCTAAGCAACCGGCTTGCCATTCATTTCTGAGGCGTGTGTGGGGGAGGGAATTTACTTAATAAATAAATAAATACTATGGATGTTGCTGATGAGCTCTAAAACCTATGTTCTTATCCCTTGCTTCCTATCGCCATCGCTTCTGCTTGGTCTGGAGACTGCGCTGCGTGAGCTTCTGGATGTCGCGACTCATTTCCTCCTGCTTATACTTGGAGTAGTAGATCTTCTTGACGAGGATCTCGGCCTTGCGCCGGTAGAAGTTCACCTGGTTGAGCGCCAGCAGCGTCTCCTCAGGCTGGATGCGCGAAGAACTCGAGCCTATGCGCGTGAGTGGGTTGCCGCGACCGCCGATCTGCAGCCGGGACTTGCTGCTGTTGCGCCGCCGCAGGAACCCCGTGGCTGTCTGGTGGGTCCACGCCGTGAAGTAGCGAAAGTTGATCAGACTCGGCATGCACCGCTCCTGCATTTCAATGTACCAGAGCGAGTTGGGGTCCAGTCGCAAGAGTCTCAGCGCTGAGAGCGCGGAGGGCCGATGCCCCACAGAGGGGCCAATACTGCTCAGGATCAGACTCGAGGTCTTGGTGGACTCAAACATGCCGTCCTGGTGAATCGACGACGAGTACCGTCGCAGCACGCTGCCTTTCCGCTGGCAAAGCCGGATGATGTACGACATGTGCGTGATCGCGTTCTCCCACTCGCTCTTCTCCACGGCGATCGCGCCGCGCATGAACTCGACGCGGCTGCGCAACAGAATGTAGTCGAGGTCGTTTAGCTTCCGGCTGCGTGGTTAGTCGTCCAGGATCTTGAACGACGACTGCATGCAGTCGGTCGCGAACGCCAGCTCTTTGGCTTCGATCGCCTGCTCCGCGGCTTTCAGGTACGCTTCCAGGGCTGCCTTGGAATTGCCCGAGCGTGACAGGTGATACCCGAGCATCGCGAGTTGCTAGTAGTGATGCACCGGCATGAGTGCTGTTGCTGGGACTAGTGACGCGTTCTCTGTACAGGAGGATTCCGACGCGAGCGACGGTAGGCGAGTCTCGAGCGACGATGGATCCGTGGTGGTCGCTTCACTGAGCCAGTGGCAGTACAACGCGTGCAGCGCCTCACGCTGCGAGGGTAGCATCGTGTCGTACACGACGAGCCGCATCTCCTCCGAGTTGAAGAAGAGCATCTTCTTGCGGTCGTCGATGGTCAGGATCGCCTCTTTCTCGCACTCGGTGAGCCCGATGCGCATTTGCTTCTGAATCGAGAGCGCCGAGTCCGAGTGCGGGATCTTGAGCTTGAAGCCGCCGAGGTCGTTGCCGCTGTCGTCGCGCTCGGCCGTGAGGAACATGTTTAGAATGCGGTCCACCATATGCTCCTCGACCGTCTCGGGGTTGATGCTGATGACCTTGATCGCGAGCTGTGTGAGTCCGTCGAGCGCGTCGATACAGGACATGACCCGCGCGCGGGTGTATTGTGGCACCTGCATGTCCAGATCGTCGAGGTCCGACAGGATCGTCACGATGCCCGTAGTGCGGTCAATTCTGGTGTACTTGGACGTGACCATGAACTCCATGAGCTTGATCAGCTCGGCCGGGTTCCCATCGGTCCTTGCGTACACAAAGTCGAGCACCTGGGTGTCCATAATCGCGATGTGGTAGTGCTGACAGAGAAACAGGCTTGTGATCTGGTATGAGAAACACCGCGTCTCCTGCCGCTTCACGTAGGAGAGTTGCTCGATGAGTTCAAAGAGCGGCTGGTTCATCGTGCGTGACTGGGACCGCGTCGCGATCAGGCAGAACACGTTCGGGAGCTCTTCGAGCACCTTGAGTACGAGGCTCCAGCTCATGCCGTCCATCCACTGGGCGTTATCGAAGATCAACAGGATGGGCTTGTGCGCGCTCAGCGCCTCGACCATTGAGAAGATAATGTGCTCCAGCGCCTTGGTGCGCTCTTCGCCCTTTATCAACGCACCAAACGAGCCCTGGTACAGCTGGTCGTAAGGCAGTAAATCGTTCAGGATCGGCACCATGGACCGCGATATTCGAGCCTTGTGCACCAGATAGTCCACGACGGGGACGCGCTCGTAGGTGGAAGCGAGGCTTCCAAACGCTTGCTGTCCAGCCGGCTGAACGCCTTTCTGGAATGAAAGCGCCGACGCATTGCTCTTCTCGCTGCTAGTGACGCTGCGATCACTACTGCTGCGCTCAGCTTCAAAGCTGCGCAAGTCGATGGCTTTCGGTGGGTCATTCGTCGTTCCAAGATCAGACTGCGCCTCGGTGCCGCCAGCTCCTTGGTCTGCTTCCAGGTTCGCCGTGGCGATGACGCTGTCTATCCGCTCTTCGACGTTGCGCTGCAAGTCGGCACTGAACGATAGGTCGGCGATGGGCGTGCCTTTCGCCATCTTGACGGTGTGGTGCGTCATCTCGCGCACGATGCCGCTCCAGGCGTGGAACTCGGTGGTCGAGTCCACGGGGTCCCCGACACCCATGAAGCACCGCGTGTGGTGGTACAGGAAATGTCGCAGAAGCATTGTTTTCCCCGTGCCGCTCTCGCCCGCGACGATTAGCACACGATGCGCAGTGTTCGCTGCCCCCCGGCGGTCGCTTCGCAGTGATGACGAGCCAAAGAGCGGTACGTTCTCGACCAGTTGCTCACAACTGTAAGGGAGTGCGTGCACCGAGTCCAGGAGCGAGTTCGGGTCCAGGCTCGTCTTGGTCTGCTGGTGCTGCGCAGGGAACACTTTCACCCGCGCGGTCTTGCCCTTGACGCTGATCTCCTTCGGGTCCAGGTACTCAATGGACTCTTTCGTCTCGTCCCGGGTCTTCTCGTCACAGAGCACTTGGCCGATATCCGCTGCCGACATGAGCCGCGCTGCCAGGTTGATCACGTCCCCCACGACCGCGTACTCGGCGCGAACGCTGTTGCCGACCGAGCCGCAGAACGCGTTCCCCGTTGTGACGCTGCGTGCAGGACATAAGAGACACACACAAATGAGCCAGAGAGCTAAGAGCTAGCTCAACAGCAAGGAGTGCGTACCCGATGGATGCTGGGATCTCTTTGTCGAGAAGGTAACTCGCTAGCTTGACGCCACGTAGCGCTGTCCCAAGAAGTAACAACCCAAGGTGGCATAGTTAGTTAGCTAGCTAGCATCTCAATACGGCACAAGTGCCTAGCGCTTGCAAGTTTTAGAGATTTAACCGTTGTTCTCATGGCAGAATGGCGGAAGTCCGACCATGACGATCGCCACAGCACCCTTGTCGTCAATCACAAACTGCCGCAGTGTACCTTGGACCTTGTACGCGGACTCCTGGATCAGGCAAAGGTACTTCTGCACATGCTCCAGCTGCTGTGTGGGGTCTGCGATCTCTTTTACGCCTTCCAGTTTGATGAATACGGCGGTGACATTGCGTGTGCACGGGTTCAGCACAAGCCCTTTCTGGAGGTAGAGCGAGATCGTCCCGGGCACATACCCTCGCAGAAATGGGATGAGCTCTCGACTCGGCTTCAGGTTCTGGAGCTGTCGCCGCCGGTGATGCGAGGACTGCGACACGCTCCAGACGATGTGGTTCCCGTTTGCAGTCGCTCCCATTTCGAACTCGATATCCAAACTCTTCTGAGAGTCTCTCAGCGCGTTGTACGCCTCACTGGAGAGCGCGATCTGGCCCTTCTTCGCGTCCTGCTCGGCCTCGCTGATCTGTCGGTTCGCGTCCCCACCCAGGTAGAATTCCCAGCGATTGAGCACGCCGCCGACGTGGTTGCCCGTGACTTTACTCACGCCGATGCCCACGTGCATGCCCAGAGTCGACAAATTCCCGTTTGAGACCGTGATGGACTCGAGGATCTGCAGCGCCTCGAGCGCGCACCTCACGGCGCTGTACGTGAGGTGGCCCGGTGGAGTTACTTCACCGAGACTCGCCTCGGTCTCCCAGAGCACGATGATCGCGTCGCCTGCAAACTTGATGATGTCGCCCCCGTGCTGCAGGATGACGTCGATCACTGGCTCGAGCGTCTTGTTGAGCGTCTTTGTGAGGGTCTCCACTGCCACTCCCTGCGATGCCGCGGGTTTGGAGCGACCCACAAAACTCACGGACCGCTGGCCGATGTTCTGGTTCGAGAGGATCAAGTTCGCGCTCTGTCGGCGCTGGACCATGAGGTCCCGCGGTACGATGTTCACGTTCTCCGCCTCTCGTCCCGTGCTTCCTTCACTACTGCGCAGCGAGCTGTGACGTGCATCGAACTCATCGGTCGTCCCAAGCGTTGGCGGCAGTGAGGTGCGACTCGCGATCTCGGATGTATCCGGACCAGCTTTATCCCCGCTGAACCGGTTGAAGTCGCCCATAGCCGGCTTGCTGTTGATTCGGAACCGCTCGTCTTCGTTGAGCTTGCTGCCGAGCGACGAGAACCCAGAGATGTCGAAAAGCGCGAGCACAGCAGTGAAGGTCGTGGACTCGGGACCGCGTAGTCGCTCGGGTTTGTTCATGAACCTCGACACGACGATGCGGGGAACGTGGCGTACGAGCACGTTGAGCTCTTTGGCCTGAGGGTCCATGTTGAGATCGAGTGCGGAGGCTCGTGCGGTCGTGCCTACTAGCCAAGTCGCTGCGATCTCGAGTACACTCACAGCAAAAGGCAGCGCGCTCGTTTGAGCCTTCTCCGCACGACAGACAGCCAGAAACTCTGAAAGTCCTCTGCAAGTCTTGTCCTTCAGGAATGCTTTGGCGAGAAGCGAAGCGAGAACAGATGCGTAAAGCAGGACTGAGGATCAGTTCTCTCCTTGGATCATGCTTTTTTTCTCCAAGATTAGCTGCGTGGTGCCGTTGGCCAACTACTGATCGGTAACTCTCTGCGTTTCAATGGGATTGCACTATGAATAAGACTCGTTTCAGCAGAAGATTCCATGCTTGCTGTTTTCTCATTAATCTTCTGGACGTTCTTCAGTCGTCATCCAACGTACGTAGCCAACCAACGAACAATGGTGCCATAATCCTACGACCACTGTCCTCCTCACTGACGAGTACTGGATATCTGCCTGCCTACGCACACATGCGAGCGCTCGGGGTCTGGGCTCTCGCGTGCCCCTTGCCAGCCTTCGGGGTCGCGATCGATCGCACACGTCGGCGCCCCACTGGCGTGTGGTAGGGCGTGGAGGGCGTCATGGGCGTGGGCGTGCGGAAGGATTCGGGCGTTCGCCCCACGAGCGCTTCGTTCTCGTACGCGACCAGCTGCTGCCTCTCCTGCTCTGCGTCATCCTCGTCAAGTCCGTCCGCCTCTGCAGCTTCCTGAGCACGCTTGGCCGCGACCTGCCAGTCAACACGAGATACCCCCCAGAGCAGGATGAGCACCTTGAACATCTCGCCGTAGGTGTCGGCCCACCAGAAGCCGTCGAGCCCCCAGCCCCAGGTGATCGGCAGCAAGTAGCTGAACGGGATGTAGATGCACCAGGACGCAAAGTTGTTGGCCCAGAGGTTGATGTGCGCGAGCGAGAGCGCGTTCATGACCGCGGTCAGCAAGAAGCGCACGAACGCCACGAGGATGCAGATCACGAACACGAGCAGCGCGGACGCGCACATTTCGATGATCACCGGGTCGTTACTCCACACCTGGAAGATGTAGTTGCGCAGCGTGAGCACGAGGCAGAGCATGATAATCGCACCGGAGAACACGATCGCCGAGCCAATGTACAGCACACGCTTGGCGGCCGCGGCGCTGCCTTTGCCCAGGTAGCGCGACATGCGGATCTGCGTCGAGGTGGAGAACCCGCTGACAGCAGAGTTCGCGACGCCAAACACGCCGCCGAGCACGGACTGCGAAGCGGCGATGTTGGGACCGAGGAAGCCCGAGAACGCGCCAGCGGTCGCAGCGGACGCCCAGTCCACGACTGAGGACGCACCCATGGGAATCGCCAAGCTCAGGAACACCTTCACACGCTCCTGCTCGAGGCACTCGCGCGTCCAGCCGCCCCAGTACTTTTCGTGGTAGCGCTTCCACCACACCGTGTAGAGCAGGAAGAGGATCAGCTGCAAGCACGTGCTCGTGACGGTCGCGAGCGGCGAGCCGATGAAGCCGAGCCCTCCCCAGCCAAACGCACCGTAGATAAACAGCTGGTTGAAGAACACGTTGAAGACCATCGTGAGCGCGCTGCAGATTGTCGCCGGCATGATGATGCCCTGCGCGGCAAAGTACGTCGAGCACGCGCCGTAGATGTACTGCGGGATGAGACCAAGCGCCATGACCATCGCAAACTGGTTGCCGTAGTGCACTGTCTCCTCGTCCTCCATCGTGATGCCGATGAAGTACCCGACGCAGAAGTAGTACACCATTACGGGGATCGCACCGATGACCGAGAAGATGATCGCGGTTTGCAGCCAAATACCGACGAGCTTGTTGTTGCCGGCGCCGTACGCCTGGCTGCACAAAGTGCTAATCGCCTGGATCGAGAACTGGATGAACGTTGACGGCACACCCATCCACATCGCGGCGAGCGAGACACCCGCGAGCTGCTTCGTGCCGATGTGGCCCTGGAACGCGCTGTCGGTGATCGTCATCGCCTGGCGCACCATCTGGCGCAGCGAGAGCTGCACGGCCATGCTCGTGAGCTCCCAGAGCTCCTGGTTCAACGGGATGAGGTCGTGCACGTCATGCACGCGCGGGTCGACCGCTTTCTTAATTTGAGGTTGCTGCAGCAGCGACTGTGCTTCCGGCTCGGGCTCGGAGCTCTTCTTGCTCAGCAAGCTGGTCTTCTCGTTCGAGGTGTTGTTACTCATCGTGGCAGACTTGAGTGCTAGCTCACTGTCAGATAACGGAGTACGAGAGCTGGAGATAAGCCTAGAGCGGGTGCGTGCGCGAGGGAGCAGATTCTAGAATGAGGGGAACACAT
>JAASFU010000377.1:0-24994 GCA_023333955.1 Globisporangium paroecandrum | reverse complement strand
GGACTCGGATTCGAGCACGCGGTCCTGCAGCATGCGTGCAAACACTTGGCGCGCTGGGGTGTACAATCGAAACTCGTCCAGCGTGTCGATGAGGGCTGACGCATGGCCGATGTGCGTCAGGTCGATGAACGCGAGCTTCTTGAGTACCACGTTGAGATCGCGCTTGAACCGCGGGCTCTTGGACTTGGGACTCTGCTGCTGCCCGTTCCTTTCCTCATTTGATGATGAGTCGAGGCGGTGCAGCGCTCGGATCACCGCCGCACATGTCAGCGCATTCACCATGGACTTTGAGGACGCTGACCCGCCCAGCGCGCTCTTCACTTCGCGCTCCTGCATGTCGTTGTAGAGCGCAAGCACCTGGTCCCAGTCGCCGCGCTTCTCGAACTCAAGCATGCACATCGCGTACGTGAAGTCGTCCGGGTGGCCGTACGCCGAGAGCTTCATCTGTTCAAAGATCGTCATCGTGCGGTCCAGGACCTTGTCCTGCTTGACCGCGGCGACCAGGAAGTTGTTGAAGAGGATCGTGTTGCCGTTCGCCTGGAGCCACTGCGGGTCGCTCTCGCTGTAGATCTGCAGCACGCGCTTCGTCTCGTCGACGGTCACGAGCGCCTGGCAGATCGCTGTGAGCGTCGCGACGTCCCGCTTCGTGCGCAGAAACTGCTTCTCCACAAAGTCGATCGTCGCGAAGAGCGTGTCTTTCTTGCGTGCCTTGGCGGCCGTAAGCATGAGCACGCGGAACGCGCGCAGCGGCGGCTGCAGCTTGAGCTGGTGCATCTGCTGGATCACGCGGTGCGTCGAGCGCCAGTCGCTCTGCGCCTTGAGCATCGAGAGCAGCGGGCCGTAGACCTCGACACTGAATGCAGTTGGGTGTGTGCGCTGCAGTTCTTCAAGCATCGTCAGAGCGCGGTCGATGTCGCCTTTCTTCGCCACGATGGAGCACACCAGCGCGTGCGACCGCAGAGACACCTCCACGCCGAGTTGCTGCGCGCGTCGCACGACTTCCTGCGCTTCTCGATGGCGATCATTCTCAACACACAGCGTGACTAGCTCATGGACGGCACTGGGCTCCATGGGGCTCTGCATGCGCTCAAAATCCGCAACTGCTTGTTTCCAGTCGCCACCACTCGGTTTGCTCGCATGATTCCTGCTCTTGGGCGAACGCTTGACGTGGACGTCTTCAAAACCATCGTCACGCTCTGGTGCTGATCTTGCTGATAGCGTTAACGCCGCCGAGGGTGTTCGATCGTGTGGACGGTGCTTACCCAGAAGCGCAGGACTGTGCGAAAAGAGCCGTGGGTGTGCAATTCGAGGCGGAGGGATAGCCGTCGTTACCTGTTGGAGATTGAGGCATACAGAGCGTTAGAAGAACACAAGGTGGGTAACGCGCACGCACAGACAATGGCAGTGGCGCACCGTCGCTCTCGAGTTGCCCAGCGCCTGGTGCAGCGTGCGCACAAAAGCCCGACGCTGCATGCGTGTTGAGCTGTTTGGTGCGTTTGAGAACCCGAATTGACAAGTATTTGTTGGTGAGAGCAGTTTTTGGCTTGGAATCGATTGGAAATCCTTGGGACGACATTCAAGCGACCTTTGACGATTGGGTTTTGTCGTACGGTAAAGAGGAGGCCGAAATGATTTTCCCTAGCGAGAATAAATATGGGTTACAAATATTCCCTATGCTCTTCAACGTCATTTACAGGTAATACTTGACTAAATAATAGGAGATTGATATTTCTACCCACAGTTTACTACATGTCGACCACCTTTTCGTGTACCAAACGTAAATCAAATGAGATAAATTATACATAAGCTCGCGCGCTGGCACTCCATCATCGACAGCAACGTCGCGTGACTTCAGCGCTGCCTTTTGACTGAGAAGTCCAGCTGACATGGGGTTTTTTTGTGCAGGATTGGTTTCTTTTGGCCAACTGGATGCAGCCATGGTTTTGTGCTAAATGCTCAAACTTACTCTAAAACAACGTGCTTTTCATAACAGACCAAAATGGGCAAATCTCAGTGGAGATTTATTAAACTGGATAGACTTTAGTTTTGATTTGGTAAAATAGTGAGATCTGTTTTCTGGCGTTCTTTCGCACTTCTCGTTGCCCCCTCGTTGGCTCAGTTTGGCTCAGTGACCATTCGAGTGATCCTTCCAAATGGGTACAGAAACGTCTTCTCGCTCACTGGACTCTTTCGGCCTCATTGAAACATTTGGGCATGAACGTAACCAATCCGAGCCAGTCGTCTGCGTTATGAATGCCCCCAGCACGAAAGATTCCCGTCTAAGAATAGCCCTCATGCCATCCCAAAAAGCTTGGTCAACGCATCAACACGCATCACACATCACATTCCTGTATTTGCTGACCTCGCGCTCCTTCTCCATGAGAGCTAAACATATCTACAGAGGTATCCACACATGAGATCATGGCTTCCTCAATTTTTCAAATTGGCCACTTTGGAACGCCAGCAGAACACACGCACGCCTGGTTCAGCAGAAGCAGTTTTCTCGCTCCTGCGACGGTGTGTGTTGGCATCCAAAGTCGTCAGTCAAACGAGCGCGCGCGCCCTAAAAACAGTCCCCAAGAGCCGTTAAAGATCAGGCTCCACCTGCACCTTCCAGCTGCCATGGCACTTGAGGAGCTTCAGCCTTCCTCCCAATCGCCATTTCTCGATCTCCTCTCGCCAGCCACTGACGCGAATCAGCTGCCTTCGTACTCGGAGACAAGGAGGACAGCCTCACGTACATTTCACTATCACAATCACAATCACAATCACAATCACAATCACAATCACAATCACAATCACAACCCGACGCATCACAACTGGACTTGATGCCGCTCCTCACAGCAGCTCCCTCTTCAGCATCCAACAGCCACGCGCCGATGCAGCGCCGCCGCTGCTGGACGGTTTGTGAGGCTCGCAGCAGTCACAACCAGAAAGCCGAGCTCAGTGCCAAGCCCGAAGCTGCTACTGCGATCGTCGGCCGCTGTCGCACGAACTCTCTGCGGATCTCCATCGGTCAAGGAGGAGGTGACCAGGATCAAGATCTAGACGACCTCGAGTTTTGCAAATCGAACCAACTGGTGCTTTCGCCCTGCTCGTCTCCGTCCTTCAGCTTCGATAGCGTTCGCGATATGTTTGCAGCGATGGACTCTCCACAAGTGAACATGCGGATGCGCAGCCCGCTCTCGAACGCGCATCACCTGCCGCTGGACGATGGCTACTCCGCTGCTGACACCCGAGTCCAAGTGCTCTCTTCGACGACCAAGCGACCCCGGACGAACAAATCTGATGCTGCCAGCAGAGCCTCTTCAAGAGTCAGCCGTCGGTACACGAGCATCCTATCGCGCTGTCTCCCCAAGCAAATGAAGAGCTCTTTCACTAGCAACAGGGATTACCTCCACTATCACGAGATGACGTCGGAATCGCCACGTGATCACCACCAATCATACCGAGCCACGGATTGTGCAACAACGACGATCAACTTGTCGGTTGCCAGCACCACGTCCTGCTCAGTATTGACGTCGTCGTCTCCGGCACGGAAGCGCTTCGGCACCGTGTTGCTGAACGACGACCACCACGACCTGCAGCACCTCTTCCGCGACGAAGCCGAGTACTCGGACTACCTGAGCGCGATCGTCACGGGATCTCACTCGCAGATGGACGCAGTCGTGTTCTACGAAGTGGAGGTGCACTTGAGCCAGATGCAGTGGAAACTCTACCGGCGGTTCTCCGAGTTCCGAGCATTGCGCCAGGACCTCATCAAGCATTTCTCCAAGCGGCTCCGACAGCAGCAGCAGAGCAGTAACAATGGTAACAGTTGTAGTTCTTCGTCGTCCAAGTGCGAGATCTGCGCGCACATGCTGGACGCGATCGAGCAGCACGCGTTCCCGTCGCGCCAGCAGACCCATCGCCACTGGCACAAGCTCTTCAAGTCCGCCAGCTCATCGTCTTCGTCCAGTTCATCATCATCATCACCCGAGTCCAACAGCACCAACGGCGGCCTCAAGACCGACGCATTCTCAGTCGAAGCGGTGATCGCGGACCGGAAAGCCAAGTTTGGCGAGTTTGTCGCGATCTGTCTGCGCACGATGCGCGGGCTGCGACAGCACGGCAAGGTGATGGAGGACAGCTCGGCGTGCGAGATCGGCATGGCGCTGCGCATGATCGAAGAGTTCTTCGGGCTGAGCTTCACGCGGTACCTGCGGTTCTTGAGCGAGCGGGGTGTTGTCGGCGGTGGTGAGAACAGTAGCAGCAAGGGCACGCAGCAGCTCAGCTCCATGTCGGGTCCTACGAATAGAAGACGCTTGACCACTGTCGCCTGAGACAGCAAGCAGAGCACAGGCACTCACATAGCTTCTCGAGAAAGTGCACTAGTCACAGTAAAGCCCACATCAAATGATTATCTATTGATTCCAATCACACACGCAGACACGACTAACCTTTGTATCGAGGTCTCCCCTCTGCTTCTTTCTTCACTTGCCTTCTTTGACTAGATCACGCCTGCATAGATGCGCTGCCAGGTCTCCATCAGGTCAAAGCGCTCGATGATGCGCTGGTACACGATGTCGTCCGAGCCCTTGACCGCCGCCGGCAAAATGCGGAAGAACGCCGGCACCCCTCGCAGTCCGAGCACCGGGTCCGTGTTGAACGGGTTCGGCTGCTTCCACTCCTTGTACGTCTTGGTCACTTCTATCCGCACGAGGCGCGCATTCGTCGGCGCAAACGCGTAGAACGAGTACTCGGACGGGATCTCAGAGAAGCGGCAGTACGGACACCACGGGCGCTTGTTGTCTGCGATGCGGCCCGAGACGAAGAACAAATACAGCGGCGCGTGCGTTCCTTCGCGACGATACGCACTCATGTACGCGTCGTACTCTTCGCGACTCGACAGCGTGATGATGTGTTTCTTGTGTGTCGCGTCGGGTTTCAGGTACGGGTCGGCCTTGTCAATGTTCTTAAACAGGTACCGCAGGAACGGCTCGTACAGCAGCGACGACCCGATCATCATGCCCGAGGTCTCGCCGTTCTTGCCCTCCCACTTCATGACGCACGGCACGGACTTGACGCGCAGGTCCCGGTCGTTCGAGAAATCATTGCGGTACTCCCAGAACTCCTCTGACCCAGCACGGATCGTCAGCAGCCGATTGCCCGTGGGCGACTTGGCAAAGATGTCGTACACTTTCTTGCGCGCCTCCATGCAAGTGGTCGACCAGTCGTGCGGGTTACCGTCGTCGTCGCTGCACGTGAAAAACAGAAAGAGTCCCTCGCCCTCGGGGATGCTCGAGTCGCGTTTGTAGTTCTGCAGGTACTCCTTGGTCTGCTCGTACCCAGAGATGACGTCGTGGCGCGCTTCAAACGACAGTGGAGATGGAGTAGCTGCTGCCACTTGCTCGGAGGCCACAGGTGCTGGCGTCACTGTGACTGCTAAGTGGATCGGCGCCTCCGCCTCTGCCTCGCCGTTGTTGGCTTCCGCTTCGTGGTCATGCGCCGCTTTCTCTTCCTCTAGCGTCGTCAACTCTGCGTCCTCATCAGCACCGGCAATCTGCGTCTTCTTGGCAGCCTCCGTTGGCGCTTGGGCATCAACTAGCGCTGCTTTCGCGGCATCATCACCACCGCCAGGAGGATTTCGCTTCACTTGTAGCGGCGCTTTTGTTTCAGCGGCTTTCTTCTCTGGGATCGACGTCAGTGTCGACTTGATTGCGTCCAGGTACGCAGGTGGCACCGTCGTATCTTCCGCTGCTGATGCTGGCGTCACTGCCGGCTTCTCAGGCGGAGAGCGCAGCTGGGGCTTTGGCGGCATGATCGTAGTCTTCGCATTATTGTCCCTCAAGTCGCGGTCGTTGTGGATGATCGCCGCGCCTTTGGCGTGTACGTTGTTGTTGTTGCTGCTACTTCTGATGCCGCTGATGGCGTTCGCCTGCGTCTCGTCCGTCCAGAGGTTCACGCGCACGACAAAGAGCACGTAGAGCAGGCCGATGGCGCCCAGAAGCAGCTTCCAGGGGCTCGCGGGCGCCGGTCCATGACGGCGGTCGCGATGCTTCTCCCCCATTTTATTGCTAGTACCAAACTGCGACGGAAGACCGAGACTGACTCGCGCAATTTGGGGAGGTTGGTTGATCTCGGATGGTACGGGATTTCCCCAGACCTTCTACGAAGCTGATCACCTCTGTATAGTGACACTCTTTATGCGATGGCAAAAGACGGTACTGACAAACTTGGACGATGTAACGGGGTTCCTGTTCAGCAAGGGTTCTTAACGCGAGGTCCATATGGTTTTGATGCACTGCATCACGAATGATACGAAACGCAGCGAAGACGCCACACACACATGAGCGTATGTATCATCATCAATACAAAGAAACATGCGTACAAATGATGCAATTGCTTTGCATCATCACATTAGGTATCAATCAATAGCCAAACGTCTTCAAAGGCGGGCGGACTCTCTACATGGATCTCCTGTTTGCATGCTCATACTACTCACTGCTTGTAGAAGAGCTGGAGCTGGTCCTTTGCGTCAAAGTCCGGCAGGAACTCGGTCACTTTCGCCGCAGCCGCCCCCTTCTCCCGCGTGACGCGCGCCAAGTAGGGCACACCGCGCACATTCGCGATCTTCTGGCGGAATTCCGGCCGCTTGAACGGGTTTTTCTTCTTCTTCCACTTCTTGTACGTCTCGGCGACGACCGCGCGGATCATCACGGCGTTCGCCGGCGCGGTCGTGTTGTAGTAGTGCATCACCGCGACGTCCGCGCGGTCGCAGTACGGACACCAGAGGCGGCCGTTGAACGAGTGGAAGCCCGAGACGAAGAAGATAAATAGTGGGTGCGAGCCGTCAAAGTTGTCCACGTAGTCCACGATGTCGTCGGGCGTCTTGAGCGTCACGATCGCGTTGTTCGCTGGTTTCGCACCGGACGGCCGCGGCACGCGGAACACAAAGTCGAGCAACTCTTCGTCCAGGCAGTAGCGCTCGTTGAGCATCGCGGACGAGTTGCCGCCGCCGTCGTAGCGCATGAGCGTCGGGATGTAGTCAATGTAGAAGAGCTGGTTCTGTTTGAAGTCGTTCATGTCGTCGGCCCAGTACGACTCGGGGCCGATGCGGATCTCGACGATGCGCGAGCCGCGCGGCGCGCGGTTAAACGCGTCGTAAATGGGCTTCTTGGCCTTCTCGCAGTCCGGGCACCAGTACGTGCCGTTCTCATTCGCGTCGCTCATGAAGAGGATATATAGCGGGCCCTGGGTCTCCGGGTCGTACTCGCTCACGAACTTGTAGCCCTCTTTGAAGCCCTGCACGACGTACTGCGTCTTGCCGAGCAGGCGGTTGCGCACCGACGCCGTGAAGCCCGCGACGCCAAAGCCCCCCGCGGCCGACGGCTCCTGCACGCTCAGCGACACGAACTGCACCATGTACATGACGGAGAACGCCATGGTGGTCGCCAGCGCCAGCTGCATGAAGCGCATGGGGTTCAGCTGCCAGTCCGTCGTCGCCATGGTATCGTGAGCCTCTCTCGTCCTCTCCTCCTCCCGCGTGAAGTCCCGAATGGCGCTCCTCAGTCAGTCTGAAGTCGTGCATGCCACCATCTCCCCTTTCTGTTCCTGCCTGCTGCCTCGCTTTTTCTGATTTGTCGTTTATGATTGGGTGAAAATTTGATGTGATTTGAAAATGACATCTAATTTCAGCCAATCAGAATAACTATTGGATGGTTACGTGGCTCGTTCGAGCGAGCATCTGATTATCATTGTTGTGGTATAAAACCGAAGCCGAAGGAATGAAAATGCTGGTGGTCTAACCTGAGCTCTTCAACGTGCAGTGTGCTCCGTGTAAGAGCGGCTTGGCATTTCTCGTCATAATTACTTAATGGTCTGGTGAAGAAAAATAAGACTCTCGCGCTTCTAGATATTGACGACGATCTGGATGCCCACGACGATCGTCGCGAAGAGGAACGCGCTGCCGATGAGCCAGAAATTCTCCGACTCGCGCACTTCCAACGGCGTGCGATCGAAGCAATCTCGAACTCCCAACTCGCGGTGCTGCTGCAGCCTCTCTTGGTGTCCTTGCAGCAGCACAAACTGGTGAATCACCAGCGGCAGGTAGCACACCAGCCAGTTCGCCCACACGCGCAGGAACCACGAGTTGAGCACGTCGAAGAGGCCCGCAAGCACCACACAGCGCTTGCGGAGCGGGTCCAGCTCTCTCTGTGCGCGCTTCATGTGCCGCGTCTGCCACGAGAACGCGCCTGGTATGCCAAACCACGTGCATGTGCACGTAAAGATGAACTTGAGCAGGCACACCTGGAGGAAGCCTGTCTCTGGAGTCACCTGTGAGAAAATGAACATGAGCAAGTACGGCCAGATGCCGAAATCGTACAGGTAGTCGATCAGCATCCGCTGTCGACCGCTGTGCCCTTGCTGACGCAGACGATCGCCCTCTTTCGCATCGGCTGCTGCTGCTGTTGTTTCTTGCAAGAGAGCCTGCTGGTGGTGGAATGCAGTCGTTCGGCTCGTTTTCCGCTGTGGCGTCGGTCGATCTGTTGTTCCCAGCTCAATGATAGCAGAAATCGCCGAGCTTGCTCTCCTAGTCGAAGTCTCATCGGCAATATTACTATCAAAAACACCCCCGGATATCAGGAACGGTGGTGGCAACATATCGCATCGTTGGTCCTCAAACCATTTCTCCATGAGCGGTCCGAGCCACGAGTAGAACTGCGTCGGGTCGCTCTGGATGCGTCTCAGGTGCTCGTTGTCAGAGAGATTGTCCCGCTGGGCTTGCTCGATTTTCTCGGCTTCTTTCCGCACCATGTAGAGCAACAAACCTGCCATCTTCTTGATGCCAAAGTTCAGCAGCGAGCGTGGAATCGGACACTTTGGGTCCATGTTGGCGACAATGCACACGCGCGCTTTTGTTCTCGTGATCGGCTCGATGAGCGCGCGAAACCCTCGCATCTCCATTCGATCCGCGTTCCAACCTTTTACTTTCGGGACTTTGACGGACCGAGGAAGCGTCGACTCGTCCTCGGTCTTTCCTAGAAGCAAAATCGCTCGACTTTCGTAGCACGCGTTGATCCCAAAGGCTTTGATGATCGCATCGCGCTGCAGAAGCGGGAATGCAATGCTCATGTACGCGACGACATCCACGTGGCCGTTCTCCTGGAGCAGCTGCGAGTGGTCGCAAAATGGCACCCACACATTATAAAGGTCGGTTTCGCGGATCACCGCGATGGTGTTGAAGATGTCCACGCCCTCAACGAGGCCGTCCAGTTTGAGCCACACTGTGCCATCCTCTCCTGGCTTCCAGTGGGTCGACACACCAAAATACGTCTGGCCAAACTGCCAGTCCGTATCGTCTTCGCAGTTGAATTCGCGCAGCGCCTGTGCGCCCTGTTTGTTACGCTCTTTGATCTTGTTCATAAACTCGTGCTCTTCGTGCATCGCATTCAGGATGGTTTTCGCGGCTGTAGATTCTCCAGCGTTGTTGCCGTCCTTCACCAGATACGCTTCAAGTTTCTCAATCAAGAGGGCGGCTGAGAAAATGCGCTCATCTGCCTTGAGTAAGTGTACGTGCTGCCACGCCCACGTGAGGTTTTCAGCAGTGATCGAAACTGCCGAGTAGTCTGCGAGACATACGTCAGGAGACGCGTCGCCCCACTTGATGTCTTGAGATTCACCATTCGTTGTTGCTGTCACTGGCTGTGCCACTTTTTCACTGCTTCCTTGGTGCTTCACAGCCTTCGACTGCTTGGGCTGGCCGATGATTACTTCGTCAGCCTGTGGCGCTTCCGAGTACGGTCGATCGACTCGCTTTCGCGATGATGAACTCGCGTACGGACTCGCGCTCGAGCTGCTGCTGGTTGTGCCCGGGTCATCAAATGAGTAGCTTCGCCACTTGAATACACCAGAGAGTCGCTTTGAGAGCGCCGACCGCCCAGCCTCCCGCTCAGCGCGATGACCTTCCACCACAAGCGCTGCTTTGAAAGTGACGACGCGCGGCTCGCTGTTGCGTCGCAGCAAGTGAGCAATCTCTGCGAATGTCAGGTCCAGAACATAGCAGTCGTCGATCTCGTAGACCAAGTACCCTTCAGGAATGATAACCATGTTGTCGCCAGAAGAGTGAGAAGAGTGAGAAGACGACAGTAGCGAGCTCTTTGACGTCACTGGGACACGCATTCTCTTCTTCGAGAACGCTGGCGCCATGAAATCGGTTTTCAGCACTGCACTCATGGAAGCGTCTTCATTCAGCGGTCGAAGCGCGCGCACCAGGTCGTGTTCATCTCGTGACACAAAGCACTTGAGCACATTCGTGGGCTCCTTGAAGCGCCTGTAAGCCTTCGAGTTCTCCTTGTCTGGGTACGTGAACCCGAGCGTGAGCGGACGAGCCGACGTCTTGATCTCGTGCAGGATCTGCGTGAAATTCATATCAGCGACCGAGACGCCGTTCACCGACGTCACGAGGAAACCAGGCTCAATGTTCACGTGTGCCTTCGCAGCTTCACTGTCTTTTTCGCAGTAAGCGACGAGCACTTTGTTGGAAAACAGGTCTGTTTCCAAGTGCAGCCCGATCTTCTGCTTGTGGAACGCAATTGCAAAGTCGTCATCCAGCAGCTCTGTAGTGTTCACTGTTGTTGCCCTTGATGACGATGAAGTTGAAGACGAGTTGGAAAAGAGCGTGCTTGCGGACGACGTCTTCTTGAGCTGCTTCCTGTGCGATCCCTTGGATTTCAAGAGCGTGCGCAGACGAAGGCTCGTCTCGCTGTACGACGAGTCGGTGCTCTCGTCCGCGTCATCGGAATGCGCCTGCTTGTCTCTTCTTCGCCGCGACAGCTTATGGCGTTTGGACGTGAAGATACTGCGCGAGGATGATGACGGCCCGACACTATTGCTGGTTCTCAATGCCGATGACGATGATGCGCCAGTAACATGACCGGCCGGCAGCGACACCGACGACGTCAGCGTTCTCGAGTCACTTTGTGATGACAGTAACTCTTCGCTCTTCTTTCGCACGACCTGGGATGGGACCGTCAGCGCGCTGCTTTCATCCAACGCCTTGGCGTAGTTCGCGTAATTTGCGCACGCCGCACGCAATTCGTGCATGAACGACGGCACATCCGTTGCCAGGAGCAGGTTGATGAGGTAATTCGGGATGCTGAAGTTTGTATCATCCTCATACTCGACGTAGAGGTCGCAGCTGCTCGTCCCCGTCGATCGGATGCACAGCCGCAGCGCGTACGTCTCGACGCGCACGAGACCATCCCGTTGCGGCGCGCTGTTGTGGTGCATCGACTGACAGGCGACAACGAAAGAGTGCTGCTTGGCGAAAAACTTGGCGCGTCGGTGATACACGTAGTCGCGGTCAGCGAACGGCCAGCGCATACTTTGCGTGCAGTACATGACGTCGCCGTCTTTCCTGCGCTCGACCACCGAGAGCTGCTTCACGTTCTGCACATCCCATTCTTTCCGGTAGCGCGCGTCGAACAGGCTGTTGAAGACCGTGTCCGCTGCGTACGGCAGCCACGCCTTGATGTAGTACACGGGGAGCGTCGACTGCTGCTGCACGGGGCGGAAGATCTCCATGTCCTTCTCCGAGTAGATCGGCTCGCCCAAGTTCGCCCAGCGCACGTGCTCGCCCATGTCCACGGCATCTGTAGCATAACAGCAGACACACACGCACAGCGTCAGTGAACTCATCCAAGTATAACAACCATATCGCAACAGACTCAAGCATAATAAAGACAAGACGTGCGCATGTACCATTGAGGTCATGCTCGCTGAACTGCGGGTCGGACGTGCGATGCTGGAGCAGTTTCTGTTGATTGTCACCCGTGGCTGCCGCAGATGTTGACGCTTGAGAAGATCCCTTGGATGACGGCGCTGACGCCGCTGCGGACGCCACGGGGCTTAGCGAGAAGGAGCTCATGCGGAGCTGGCGCCACTCAGCCTGCTCGCGGTCCCTGACAGCGCGCACGTTGGCAGATAAAGCAAAGCGAGCAATCACAGCGCGCTCTGCTGTTTGGTTTTTCCTTTCTCTCCTTGTCGCTCTTGCTTGCCCCCCAGATTGTTGGGCGTTTCCCTTTTTTCTCACAAATGTATTTCCGGAGATTGCTTGATCCCGCGCGCGTGAGGGCTTCGCTCGTGAAGGATCGCGTGTGGAAGGAAGGAAGCGACGCGGCAGCGAGTCGGCGGCTGAACGATGGAATGAAGACACGATGAGACTGGCAGGGTGCTAATAGAGAAGAAGGAGTAGGAGACGTGCTTCTAGAACCAAGCCGCTCAGTGGTTCTGCGACGCTTTAGTGCTCGCTAAGTGCTCGCGCGCTTCGCTCTCGTGTCGTCTCGGCGCGCGGGTGATTGTGTGGGAGTGGGGTCCATTATAACTGATAGCGGGTTGGCTGATGACGATGACCGCAAGTGCAACTGTGCACACAGTCTGGCGAAAAAAATACGACGACATTTCTTAATATGGCGCTCAGTATGCCGCTGTGTTTAGTCTGTCGTTCTGTCAAGACTGTACCTATCAAAATTGCTTCTCTGCACTGGTATTAATCAGTAGCTGCCTCTAATATGAATGAGAAGGCTTAAGCTGAAGCTAAGCGAGCGTGGTGATGTTGAGATTGAGCAGGTCGCGTATTGTGAGCGTGTCCGGATACACGAGACGCGCCATTTGCTGCACGCTGTGGCCGCCCTCGACGTCGTAGACGTAGATGTTGCGGTACCAGAAGCGTAGAAGCTTGGTGAGCAGGATCGCAAGCACGTCCTCGGTGGACACGAAGAGCGCCTTGTTCGCGATCCTGAAGCCGTTGCTGTAGATGCCGTCGGCCAAGATGTACTTGAGCCCCTTGATCGTGCGCAGGTTATCGTAGTTGCAGCGCAGCCCGAACTGATGCGCGAGCTCCACGCCCGTCGCCAACTCAAAGCGCGTCGTGCCTACTGCTACTGCTGATGATGATGATGATGACAACGACGGCGAAGCTTGGGGTGTAGCCGGCACGGTGTTAAGCAGGGTGTTGGTCGAGCCGCCATCCGACTTGGCCGTCTCCGAGCCGAGCTTCGTGCTCTCCGATGGACCCACGACGGCGGCCGAACGCTGGTGTATCAGCTTCCATCGGCGCCGGAGCTTGGTCGACAGGACAAGCGCGAGTAGCAGTCCAAGTGACAGCAATAGCGGAAAGACGGCTGCGAGCGTGAATTGCAGCTCGCTCGCGCCGATTGGATGCAGGTTCCAGAGCCGCATGGGCGTGGTCTTGGACAAATCTTCAATGGTTGGCACGACGCCCGTTTGATAGTCGCGCAGTGTGTTGTCGTTCAAGACCTCGACGAGCGTGGGGAGCACGCGGATGATTGCAGACGAGCATCGGAGCGCAACGAAGAAGAGAAACAGCGAGAGCGCCGGGTCGAGTCACTCCTGCGCGACTTTCGCGACGAGCTTCACGACCGCGAGACAGAACGTCATGAGGTCCGCCTCGACGATCTCGCGGTGGATGAACACCTGCTCGACCTCGGAGATGTCGTTGCCGACAAAGTATAGGTATTCGATCAACGCCCAGCAGTTGTTCAGGTACCACGAATCGATGACCAGCAGTCCGCGCAGCTGCAGCGTCTTGGAGATGCACATGAACACGTCGCGGATCCAGAGCTTACTCTTCTATCAGTTGCGGTACACGGCGCTGAGCAGGATGAGCATCTGCGCGATCACGTCGAGGCCGAAAAAGAAGGGCACCAAGTGCGACCACGCTCACGCGTTCGTGAGAACCGTCCTCCCCGTCCACCGCATGTTGGAGATTGCGTCAATGGGGTCGTCGCTGAGAACCCAGTACTCGTTCTTGATGTTGGCTTGCTCGGTCTCCTTGCCCCAGTAGAACCCCGTTCGGCTTGCGGTCATGAGCGTCTTGGAGACCTGTGTGGAGGCGTCACTGGGGATACTGCGCAGCGTCCAGTGCGTCCGCTGTCGTGTTGATATACTCGTACACCTGGAAGCGCAGTTTCTCGTACGGGTACCCGAATGAGAGCGCGAAATGGTGGGCGACACCGCGCTGCTCAAGACTGTGAAATAATGTGAGCGTCGCGACGCCCAGCGATTCTTTCTCGCCGTGCAACGGCACTTTGTAGCCCTGGTTAGAGAGCGTGAGTGTGGGCAACTTGACGCGGTCTGCACCGAGCAGCTCTGGTTGTGGCTGCTTGTTGCTCAAGAGGAAGAACACTTTGATGATCGACGAATCGTTGTACACTCTTGCAGAGCTCGTGCAGTCCACGACAGGCGCAATGAGCTCGCTTTGTGCATCACTGAGGAAAGTGAGGTGTCGCGCACGAGAGCGTCGTAGATCGAGCGCAGGAACGCGTTCGCGTACACGTCGTCCACTTCATTCGCACTCGTGCAGCCCGTGAACGACGCGTACTGCTGCTGTATCTTGTCATCCAAGTCGACGTAGAGCGTGCCCATGTGGGGCGTCACTTGGAAATCCAGGAGCTCCACCAACGAGCTGTTCGCTACCGTCGTTGTACCGATTAGCTCACCCATAAGCAGCATCGAGTGTGGCGCAACGTCGAGCGTTGGGTTGGAGTGGGATCGCGTGATGTCGAGCGCACCCGTCGAGCCGCTGAGCGCCGCTAAGCAGTGGAGAATAGCAGCGACTGCCGTGATCACGCGGTGCACCAAGTGCCAGATCTGAGCGAATGTCATTCTGCTGCCACTCCTGGTAGTGCTGTCGCTTCTGAGATTGCTCTTGCTGGCGTCGCCGCCAAGCTGGCTGAGTCGATGCAGCATGATCACAGCAGCGCCAAGATCGCTGATGTTCTAGCGAGCGAACCGACGCACCGACACGGCCATCGATACCAGCGCTCCAGCCTTGAAACTCGTCACCGCATCGCGTTTACTTGAGATCCGCTTCAGTAGACTGGCTGCGTTTGTCATGACTCTTTCACGCCGCGCCGTCGAGCAGGAGATTCCAATGCGTTGCGTGAGAGAACGCAATAGCGCAATAGATAGCGATACGTGGAGTTGACACTTCGGTGCTTCTAAGTGAATTAACTGCTCACAACTGGGAACGAACGAACGCGAGCGGTGTCGATGCCTATATAAATAGCAAATCTCCCCGCTTCTATTTTCAGCCTCCACGTCACATTGCGTGCATTTATATTTAGAGCGCGCGCGATCGCATTGCATATTGCCATCACCTGCAGTCGTCACCGTCGCATTCGCTTCTCGAGAAGGATATGCGAACCGCTCTTCTATATATGAAGCTTCCGTTGTGACCAAGAAGAGTGTTCCGCGCTGCAAACGTAAATGGGCAATTAATGCATGCAGTTGCAGCCAGGAATCGCTTGTTGGGTAGGTTGTTGGGTCTCACCATCAAGAGAGCAAATGGCGATGTGATGACCGTGCACACGCACGCCATTTGGCTCACAGATATAATAGAAACAGAAATCTGCGTATCCTAGTGACGAATGAATGAAGCCATCGATTGTGCAGTGTACCTAACCTGCCTTTTGAAAGAGCGACAGAGAGGGCAGTCCTCCTGTGATGGCGAGTCCGTTATGTAGGTAGCCACCCCTAGCACGAAAAGTGTACCCATTTCACAGCGAAAGAGGGTCCACAACAAGCAAGCAATCACCCAAAACCCTAGTGCTGGAGTTTCTGCGAGTCAGCTCTGTCATGTGTCGAACAGTGGGACTTTCCTGCCGAAAGCCTGACGCCTCACACATTCCGTGGTGCCCTCTGAAAACACCATAAGAAGGTTGTGCATTTGAATTCGATATATCAATCTGTATCACCATATGCTACAAAAGGCGTTATTGATGTGTATAAAGGTTTTATATTTCAGGGAGTAAGATCCAGTTTCTGTTCTGTTTCTCCAAGCGGTCGTCCTGCTGAATGTCTTACTCCAAGCAGCTGCTTGGCTGCTTTAGCAATCGCCAGCCAACCGGCAAAACGGCAATCATCAGAGCTCGTAAAAAGCGCCTGCGTTCACTTGATTTTCCTATGCAGAAGTGACGGTCATCGCCGCCACACCAACTGAAGGGTAAGCCAGCCAAACATACAGTTAATCTGGCCACATTGAAGCGAGCGAGCGCAGCCACATGGCCCCAGTGGTACAGAGTGTTCATTTCAACAGAGAGAGAGAGAGAGCGGGCAAAGAGCGTGTTGTGTGCGAGAGAGAGATCCGTAACAATGTGCCACCCAAGCCCGCCCGCTCTAAGTGTATGGACGACTGAGGATGGACCACGCTCTTGGATACAAATCCGCAAACGAGTGCGGCCGGCGCGCCATCGAGAGCAAGCGGGTAAAGTGAAGCAAGCAGAGTGAGTGAGCGATTTGATTTGTACCGGTCGATCGACTGACTGTACAGGACGGCGCGCGCCGAGAGCGTTCTCGCCTCTTTTCCGCTCTTTGGTGCCTCGTCAACGCTCGGATCATCCATCTGCTCTGCTCGCTCACTCACTCGCCGAAAAGAATCTCTCGCGCGCCATCGATCGCCATGCCGACCGCGCGACGCCCGCGCCAAGCGTCGACCGCACCGTACGTGAGCTACTTGCTTCCTGTTTGCTGGTTGAATGGGCATGCGTTGGAATGTAGAGGCACCGTATTGACTGAGATGTATACTCTGCTCGGTGTGTGTGCTGATTATTGCGATGACCAATACGAATGAACCAATCAATCAATAGACTGCAGATGTTCCCACTTCCGAGCAACTACTTTGGTCGCGTGCAGCTCTCACCCGCGCAGTCGACGGCGTACGAATTGATGCTGAACGCGCAGCTGCAGGACGCGCTGCGCGTCTACTGCGACAACTACGCGCAGGGCCAAGGAGCAGCCGGTGGCGACAAGCTCGATTTGCCCTGGAAGTGCGTCGGCACGCTTGGAGGACTCAAAACCTACAAGGTCGCGGGCACAGAGCCGCGCGAGTCACCGAACCTCGGCGACGTCGGCTCGTTCCTGCAGTCCTACCGCACATTTGGCAAGATCCAGGGCTTCTACAAGGACATCCTGGACGTGCATCACGCGGAGACCACCACGGGGTTCCGCAATCAGCAGAAGATTTTATACCCAGACACACTCGACGCCGCGGTACTGCATACAATTCGCAGCAACACACAGCAGCCGCAGCAATTTTCACAACAACAGCAGAGACAGGTGCAATACTTTGGGATTAAGTGGGTCGTCACGTCCTCGCCGTCGTCCGAAATCCGCAGGCGCGACTGCTGCTTTGTCGAAATGCTCGGAACCACGAAAGACCGCTTTGGACGCGAGATCGGCTTCTGCGTGTCGGCGTCGGTCGCGATCCCAGAGTGCCCCAACTTGCTCGAGGCAAAACAGGTGACGCGCTTTCGCATGCGCAACACGATGCTCATCGTGCCAACTGAAGACGCGCAGTCGACGTCCGAGATCTTCGTCATGGGCGTCAAGGAAGTCGTGGACTCATCGCTAGGTACAAATGCGCACCACCGGCATTTCATGGCGATCCTGAATGACATGTCCCTCGTAATCGACTCCCAGAACATCACAAAGCAGTCGCTGGTACCGCGCGCAGAGTGGGTACCCGATCGAGATAGGAAAGAGTGCAACATTTGCTGTCGGAGGTTCAACTTTCTGTTCCGACGGAAACACCACTGTCGGCTCTGCGGCGAAGTGGTCTGCCGCACGTGCTTTGTCAAGCGCTGCGTGCCGAGCGCAAGAGGATTAGGAGACGATGACAAGGCAGCTTCAGTCGCCGAGATCGCAAAGGACAAGTTCTGCGTGCGCTGCGTCATGAGTCTGCGCGCGGTCGATCGGCGCATCGAGAACTTCACTCAGCAAATTTATAAAGGTATGTGTGGGCGAGCATCTCACAAAGTTGTAGAATGGATTACTCTACGAACCTCCCATCACTAACCTGTCCTGCTTGTCTCTCTATCAATCCAACAGTCAACTCGCTTCGGGTCTTCGGACGGGACTCGTCGATCTCTTCTGACATCGGTGTAATCATCCCAGCGAACAGCGGCTCGTTCCAGATATCGATAACCAGCTCGGAGAAAAGCATAGCGCTGTCACGAAGCAGCTCGACTAGCAGCTCGCTGCTCGGCTCCGGACGAAACTCAGCGCGGGGCTCGTCCATTACATATTATAAGCGCGGCAGTCAGAAGAAGAAGATCCTGCGGCTTGAAGATCTGATCAGGTTCCCTGTTGAGCAGCCCGAGGACGCGGTGCTCAACCTCACAGACGACGAGAACGATGACGACGACTACGACATGTTCAACGGTGACTCGAAGAAAATGGCTCCGATCCGGCTCATGTCGAACGACAAGTCCATGGCGGAGCTCTACAATCGCCTTGTGCGCCTCTCGCAGTCCAACAATAGCGGGGGCGGGAGCAACAGCGGTCGAGGCCATCCGAAGACAAGCGTGAGCATCACCGAGCTGCGTCAGTCCATCGCTAGCCAGGAGTCACTGCTCAATCAGATCCGCCAGAGTCTCGTCTCATCCTGAGTCGAAAACAAAACGCCAGGACCTGCCTATCTTTACTCGTTGGAAAGTGAGATAGCGGTAATAAGTAGTTGAGAGAGCAAAATGCACACAGGAAGGTGAATATCAATCAAAGTTGTCAAGGGCGGCGCCGAACGAAGGCGTTGCCATTTCCAAGGAAGAGCCAACTTGACTGGCTGGTATTTATACGGCGGAAATTTGATTTTCGGGAAAGCAAGGAGCGCCAAACTCTCCTCCTGATTTAGCTCCGGCCAAGACTCAGCGGTGGTGGGTTGCTGCTGCTTTTTTTGGGCTTGCAACTCCGATGCGGATGAGCGCGGCTGGCTCACAAACCTGCTTCAGCTTGGTTTTGACCCTCGAACGTTCCAAGCTTCCCAAGAGAAGAAAGACAGTGGAGGAGCAGAAGCGCGCTGCCATTCGCGTGGATGCTGCACGGCGCAGCGACTTGAAAAGCTGTCTGTCGCAAACAGTAAGTGATCTCGGTTTTCTGGTAAAGCGAGAGCGATTGATTCCCAGTCTCGCGCATTCTCTCCCAGTAAACGATGTTCGCAGCAAGAGGAAACGCGCATCGAAACTTGGTCAATGCGCGTCGCGAGCGAGAATATAACAAGGAGCTGTCGGCGCGATCAGAGAACTCAGTAGAAGAAGATGCAGGAGAGCAAGAGCAGGAATTGAATGCGGACGGCTCGGCTAACCTCAATTATGACGCTTCCAAAATCAACAAGAACAAGAACAATAATCCTGCCGATATAACCCGAAACAACAAAACTGATGGTCAAGGCAAAGGCGTTGGCGACGGTGGCGGCACGGCGAATGCGAATGCAAATGCGAATGAGAAAGGTAACGACACGAGTTCCCCACGCGAGACTGGCGAAGAGGAAGAGCTGAAATTGTGGCCACTTGATGACGTCACTGGCTATCAGTGCACGTACCTACACTTGGCGAACCGAGCGATCATGGTGCTCCGTCACTCGTGGTTCAACTCGGCGGTGATGCTCTGTATCTCCTGGGCGTCACTCTCCGTGGGTTTGCAGACGTACGCTGCATTGGCATCGAGCGTAGTGCTCGACGACCTCGACCTGATCGTGCTCTCGGTGTTCATCCTGGAGGCCGTGCTCAAGATCATGGCCGAGGGGCTCAAGCCCTGGAAGTTCTTCAGCGGGAAGGAGATGCGCTGGAACTGCTTCGACTTTGGTATAATCATTATGAGTCTCCCCATGTGGGGGTCTGCGCTGGGCGGAGGCAACATCGCGATCCTACGAATGCTCCGCCTGATGCGAATCATGAAGCTCGTCAAGCGCATCCCGCAGCTGTACATGATCGTCATGGGGCTCATTGGAGGACTCAAGTCGATCGGGTACATCTTGTTGCTGCTCTTCCTCGTGTTCTACCTGTACGCGATCTCTGGGATGTACGCCTGGCAGGACAACGATGCTTTCCACTTTCGAAGTGTTCCGATCGCCATGGTCACACTCTTCCGCATGTCGACGCTCGAGAACTGGTCCAACGTAAGTATATTTGCCTGCCTGAGATCTTGTGGTTTGCTGATTTGATGGGGACTCTAACTTGTGGTCCTGGACAGATCATGAACATCAACTACTTTGGCTGCGACCGATTCCGGGGAGGCTATTATTCATCGGACCCAGCTGACGCGTACAGGTTCCAGTACTGCAATACGACTGCGCTGTACGGAGAAAACGCCACCGAGAGCTCCATCAACACCTCACGCACCGTGAACAGCTTCGTCGCAACCATCTACTTTGTCACGTTCATCCTGATTTCTGCATTTGTGATGCTCTCGCTCTTCATCGGTGCCATCACGATGAGTATGACGCAGAGCATGGAGCAGATGAAAGCCGCACAAGAAGAAGTGGAGCGGAAGAAGCGCATCGAAAAGGCCCAGAAGCGCGCCTTGGAAGCCCAGCGGAGAGAGAAAGAGCTAGCGGAGAAGAGGAAGCTCGAAGCTGCTGCTGCGCATGCCGCCGGCGGCGCGGAGCTTCCGCCAACTGAAAAGGGACTCTCCGCTGCGGAGAAGAAAGACCGCAAGAAGATGCGCGAAGTGCTGCTGCAAACCTGGGACGACTGCGATTTGACAGACATCCTGGTGCAGAACCAAGGTGATAGCCTGACCTTGAAAGGCAGGTACCTGCAGCTCGCAAACATCGCGGTAAAGATCGTCAAGCACCACAGATTCTCGCTGTTTGTGACTTTCGTGATCGTTCTCGCCGGTATTCTCGTCGGTCTGCAGACATCGCCCGAAATCGAAGATGCGATCGGCGGCTTCCTCACAGGCCTGGACTCGGCGATCCTCGCTGTCTTCACCACGGACGTGATCCTCAAGGTGATCGCCGAAGGACTGGAGCCGTGGGGTTTCTTCCGTAGTGCATGGAACACGTTTGACTTCATCATCGTCGTCGGGAGCTTCACAAAAGGGAAAGACGGGATGCTGACAATGCTGCGACTGCTGCGGCTGCTTTGTGTGCTCAAGCTTGTGCGCGCGTTCCCTCAATTGCAAGTGATTGTCTCGGCGCTGATGAAAGGTGTGAGCTCCATTGGGTACATCGGCTTGATCCTGCTGCTCTGCTTCTACGTGTTCGGCATTCTCGGCAACATGATGTTCGCCGAGAACGACCCGTTCCACTTCCAGTATCTACACTACGCGATGGTTTCGCTCTTCCAGTGCGCGACCATGGACGGCTGGAGCGACGTACTCTACATCAACTACTACGGCTGCGACGAGTATGGCTACGACGACTACATCGCGATGGGGTACAACTGCACGCCACATGCCACAGGCTTCCTCGCCGTTGCGTACTTTGGCGCGTTCATCGTGCTCGGAGCCATGGTGTTGATCATTCTATTCGTCGGTGTGGTCACAACCAGTATGGAGGAAGCTACACAAGAAATGGAGGCTGAGAAAGACATGCTGCGCCGTGTCGAGGAGCTCCGAGTACGCAAAGGCGTCGAGCAGGCCGTAATCTTGTCGTACATGCAGGTTTTTCGGCTGCTCGATCTTGATAATAGTGGGTCAGTGGAAGAGGCCGAGCTGCGCATCGGACTCGCGGCGATCGGCAAGAACCCGAGCTACGAAGAGCTCAAGGAGATGATGGACGTCGTGGATGAAGACGGCAGCGGACAGATCGACATTGTCGAGTTCGTCGAGTTTATGATCCACGTGCGTGAGAAGTCGGTCGAGCAAGAGCTGAAACTCGAGGCGGAGCAAGCGCGAGCAGCGGAGGCGGAGAAGCAGGCGAGCATGAAGGCAGTTGGTAAAGTCCCAAAAAGTGACGACGACGTGGACGAAGACGGAAAGAGCCGCGTTCAGGTCTTTGGGCCAGCAGACGACAAGGAACGCCGCAGTATACACAGCGGCAACTACGACAAGCCCTTCCAAGTCGCAGCCTCAGTCTCGAACATCATCGTGTCGACACCATCGTCGAACAGCATTGCGATCGCCGAAATGGAGAAACACGTCGTCGAGAAATCCAATCACCACCAGAAGCATGCTGCTGCGATTGGAAACGGGGACGGCGAAGAGCAGTTGATGAGCTGGAACTCGATGAACGGCAGCATGGCGTCGGAGGAGAACCTCACGTCCTCGATCGTGGACATGGACCACCAACTGCTCTCGAAGGACGTGTCGACGTCGTCGTTGTCAGCGGCGCTCACTTTCTCCCAGCAGCCCAGCATCGGCCAGGGGCTGTCCTCACCACGCGCAGGGCGAGGTACAAAGAACAAAGTCGTCCCATCAGGCTAACCAATCCGTATTCTTCAGATCATCCTTATATTTAACTATAAAAGCACTCTGCCCTCATCATCATCATCAATCATTGTGTCCCACCACTAGAATTGGTACTGCTCGAGACTCATCTTCTGCATGAGCGTGAGCTTCACGGCCTCAAAGCCGCCTGCTTTTGCCGCGTCGTACGGCAGCTTCCCGTTGACGTCTGCGAGCACGAGACTCGCGCCGTTGAGGATCAGATAGTCGCAGCACGGGGCTGCTCCTTGGCTCGCTGCAGCATGGAGCGCGGTCTCTCGCTGCGCGTTCCTCGAATTCACGTCCGCCCCATGTGCGAAACACCACATGAGCTCTTGGAGGTTGCCCTCTGCCCCACCGCGGATCAGGCGCTCGGTGATCTCGTGCGAGTGGAAGTCGCTGAACTCAGCAAAGCCGTGGAAATGGTACTTGGCCTTGATCCACCTGGCTTTCTCGTCGTGGGAAGACACCGCGGTGGGCTTGGTCCACCCTGGGGGGACCGTATGCTCCCAGATCGAGTTGATCACGTCGTTCCCGAGATGGTCTCGCAAAAGCAGCAGGAGCGGCATCTCCCACGAGTCCAGTGTCAGCGAGCGCACTTTCGACACGTGCACGCCGAGACTTCGGTGGATGCCCGAGCACTCGATGCACAAGAAGCAGCCAATGTTGATCGAGACCCACTCCGAGGGGGACTGGCCGCAGTCCGAGCACGAACTGTTCTTCGCCATGAGCTCGTCGATCACGCTCTGCTGCTCCGGGTGCACGCTCATGCGATGTGACTGCTTCTCCAACATGCTCTCGGTGCTCTTGCGCGCGGCTTCGATCCAGTCCTGCATGTCCACTTCGCTGGTCGCCTGCAGCAGGTACTTCGCTTGGCTCGAGTCAATGATCTCAAAGCAGTAGGGCAAGTTCGAGACCGACGACTCGCGCACGCGGGAGAGCATCAGGTCGCACACGAGCACCAGGTCCATGTGTTTGCCTCGGTTCTGGTACAGTTTGCCCGAGTGGATCTGGAACCAGCGCCGCTTCCAACTGCGCGCGGGAAACATCGAGTTGCGCAGGAACAGGTACCCCTGTTTGATGATGCTGCCCATGTACGACTCCCGGCTGCTCAGCGTGTCCTGGGAGATCACTTCAATCGGCAGCTCGAACGACCGCGTCGCGATGCTACGGTTGATCGGCTCGCTGCCACCACCACTGCCTCCGTCGAACGAATCCAGTCGCAGGCGTGTCTCGAGGGCTTCGCGCTGCGCGCGCCACATCTGGTCATCCTGTTCAAAGTCCTGCTTGGAGGTCTGCAGCATCTCCTGCCGCTGGCGAAGCGCTGGCTCGATACTCTTGATGAGCTCGTGGCACGCGTGGAAGTGGCCCAGGAACGCGTACAAAGTCGAGTTAAAGCACTCGATCAGTAGAAACTTCTTCTGACAGTCGAGCCGATTCAGGTACCGTACGAGGTCGAAGCGCGCCATCTCGAACTTGAGTCGCGCCTGGATGACTTCGCGCTCGAGGGATTTGATTGGCCCCAAGCGACTGCCACCGCCGTTGTTGCCACCATTGTTAGTATTGCCGTAGAAATCACTGGACGAGATGTTGGAGCTGCTCACCGACACGCTGTTGTACGCTGGACTACCGACCGAACTCAAGCTGCCGATCCCTCCAGTAGCGGCGGTGGTACTCGTAGGCGCACCTCCGAGGATATTCGTGGGGTCTGGAGGCGCGAGCGCCATTGAAGAAGCAGAGGGAGGACCGCCGCTGATCGAGTTGCTGCTGCCACTCTGCTTGGGTTTCGCCAGCAGCTTGCTGAGCAGCGACTCGTACTCGTCGGCGAGGCGACCGACTTCTTTCCTCAAGTCCGTGGCTTCTTTGAGCTCCTGCTCCGAGAATTTGTAGATCGAGTGGTGCAGCAGCGCTTCGATGCTTAGTAACATGCTCACGCGCGAGCTCTGGATCTGCGTCATCGTGTCGTGCACTTCGTTGAAGATCGACGAGAGACTGCCGAGCTCCGGACAGCTTGTCGTGAACAGCGCGCGCGCATACTTGCGGTGCACAATCTCCTCGGCGAGCGCGTTCTCCTCATCGCCGTAGCGCATGCCCGCCGCCACGTACTCCTTCGTACGCACGAGGATCTCCTTGAGCAGTCCGCGGAGCCCGCCCAGCGATTCTTCAAAGCCTTCCAGCTGGCGGCGGAACATAGGCGAGTCCTCAACAAAGTCCAGCACGACGTTCTTGCCCGTGCCAGTCGTCACGTTGCTCGTGCTGGTGATTGATATGGACGCGGATCTCGCAGGCGGGGACGGCGTCGAGGGCGGCACTGATAAGGTCGGGACGGACGAGTCTGTGGCGTCGCTGTCATCATCATCACTTGACTCTGCTTTATCGATAGAACCGCTGGTATCGCGAGCGGTGGCGCTATTGCTACTGCTGCTGTTGGTATTGGGCGTAGCTGAAATGGCATTGCTGGAGCTCCTCCGTCGCTGCTGCTGCTGCTGCGCCTCTTCCTCTGCGCGCGCGCTCGTGTTGACGCCGCCGAGCCCCTCACTGCCAGCGGGTCCGCCGAAAACCGAGTATTCTCCTTGAAGCGCCTTGAGCACGCTGGGGTCCAGCACGCCAAAGTGCGCCTCATAGGCCGAGAGCTGCGTCTGGAGCTCGAGGATCATCTGGTCCTTGAGGAAGATCACGTGCTGTAGCTGCGCCACGCGCGAGTCCATCGTGGCGAGAAGGGAAGGGAGACAGTCAGGGGGTGACGGTAGATATAGAGACACACAGAATCAGGGGGGTCAGGGGGGGGGGG
>JAASFU010000376.1:0-25005 GCA_023333955.1 Globisporangium paroecandrum | reverse complement strand
CGCTGTCGCTGTCGCTGCCGTCGATGGACGTCATCGAGATCAAGGACGAAACAGCGCCACTCGCGGAGACGGTGGCTACACTTGTGAAGGAAGAACCAGTGGTGTCGCCACCTGTAGCTGCAGTAGCAGTCGACCCAATTTCAGAGCCCGCGCCGTCGAATAGAGTGATGATCATGGGCTACAGCGTCGACTTCCCTGAGGGCAAGAAGCCCTTCCCGGCGCAGCTCGCAGTCATGAACAAGGTGCTGCTGGCGCTCAAAACTGGGCAGCACGCGCTCTTGGAGTCGCCGACAGGGTCAGGCAAGACGCTCGCGCTGCTCTGCTCGTCGCTCACTTTTCAGCGCAAGCACGTCGCGGAGCTGGTGGAGAATCTGGAGGTACAGCGTAAGCTCGCGGCGGAAGCGCACGCGGCAAAAGTGCGGCAGATTGAGCGAATGAATCAGCAGAAAGCAGAAGAGTTGTACAGCAGAACTAAAAGAATGGGCGGTGGCGATGGTGAAGTTGGCATTGATGGTGCTGCTGGAGCAGCTAGTGCTGGTTGTACCGCTGGCGTGAATGACGACGACGACTTCGCGTCGACGCAGCCTTCGTTCAACCGATTCCGATTCTCGGCGGCGATGAAATCCACCGCTGTCGATGATGGCTGGATCTCCATGGAAAACAAAAAAACTGCGATGAAGCTCGAGAGCGCTGGGGGTGATGCAGACGACGACTTTGACAGCCAGCCTGACGATGTGATCACAATGAAGAGGAAGCGAGTCCTCCCATCATCCTTTGCGACATCAAAGATGACGAGCAGCAGCAGCAATGGTGGCGGTGACGCTAGTGACGACGTTGACGACGACATCGACTCCCCACCAGAGCTCAAGAAGCTGAAGACCAAGCGGGCTTTGCCGACGTCCTTCGCAGCTGCTGAACAGTCCGCTGCTGCTGGCGTCAACCACGAGAAGTTCCACTCGACAACTGGAAACGAAGACGGCACGGGATCCGTTCTGAAGCGCGTGACCCCGCCGAAGATCTTCTTTTGCTCGCGGACGCACTCACAGCTCTCGCAGGTGGTCGAGGAGCTCAAGAACTGCCCGATTTCGTACATCCAGGCGCCAGACGCGACGAACCCGTTCACGAAAGAGCTCAAGATGTGCGTGCTGGGCTCAAAGGCCAACTTTTGCGTGAACAAGAAGATCAACAAGGACCCAGCTCAGGTGGACGAAAAATGTCGCAACCTCATGGACATGGGTTCGTGCAGCTTTGCCAACAAACGCCGCAAGACGAACGACCTGAGGCGGGTCGCGCCGCCCGTGTGGGACATCGAGGACATGGTCGCACTCGCCAAGCGGCATCGCGAGTGTGGCTTCTACCACGCGCGCGAGGCGCTGGTAGACGCGAATATCGTGTTCTGTCCGTACAACTACATCCTGGACCCGTCAATCCGAGCGGCCGTGAGCATCGAGCTCAAGAACTCGATCGTCATCTTCGACGAAGCGCACAACGTCGAGGACACCTGCCGCTCGAGCGCAAGCATGGAGCTGAACACGGACGTGCTGGCGCTCGCGATCAAGGCGTTCACGAACGTGATCAAGCACGGGAACCGGCCGCCGACGTACCACAGTCTGCTCAAGATCCTGAACGGACTCAACCGCTGGATCCAGAAGATCAACGCGAACGCGAGCACGATCCTCAAACCGACGGGTTTCGAAGAAGAGAGCAAGGTCTGGTCGGGTGTCGACGCGCTCGCGATGTTTGCCGAATACACGGGCATGACGCAGGACTCGTTCGAGCAGATCAAGCGCGACTTGGCCGCCGTCGGCGAGCTGGAGAGGGAGCTCTCGAGCACCAGCGATCAGCCACAGCCGAGCAGCAACGGCATGCAGTCCGAGAGTGGGGAGCCGAAGGAGGAGAACGAAGCGAACTCGTCCATGCTGCTTGGCACGCTGCCGCTGAGCACGGTTCAGATGGTGATCAACGTCGCCGACTACATGTTCCGCGACCAGCTCAAGTACCTGGACGACTTCAAGTTGATCATCAAGAAGTCCCGCAATCCACGCAACGCTGGCGGACGCTTCCGCGGGTCGTACACTGCGGACGCCAAGAGCAACGGCTGGGAGCTCAAGATGTGCATATGGTGCCTGAACGCCGCGGTGGCCTTCTCGGACGTGATCAAGCTCGCGCGGAGTGTCATCCTGACATCCGGGACGCTCAGTCCCATGGACTCTTTCGCTGGTGAGCTGGGCACGGACTTCCCCATTCGCTTGGAGGCGAACCACGTTGTGAACATGCGCAAGCAAGTGTTTGCTGGCGCGATCATGCACGGACCCGGCGGCGTGGACCTGTCGTCGACGTTCACGAACCAGCAGGAGTTCCGGTATCAGGACTCGATGGGGCAGCTGCTGCTTCAGTACTCGCAGGTGATTCCCGGGGGCATCCTCATGTTCTTCCCGTCCTACTCACTGATGGACAAACTGGTGACACGATGGAAGCAGACGGGGCTCTGGGGCCAGATCGACGCGACCAAGACCATGTACAGCGAGCCGCGCAAGGCTGGCAAAGACTTTGACGCGCTCCTGGACGAGTACAAGTACTCCGTCGCGGGTGGGAGAGCTGGAACTGCCGGCACGAAGACCGGCGCGGTGTTCCTCGCCGTGTACCGTGGCAAAGTGAGTGAAGGTATCGACTTTTCAAACGACAATGCGCGCGCTGTGCTGTGCGTGGGGATCCCGTTCCCAAACGTCAAGGAGCTACAGGTGTCGCTCAAGCGCAAGTACCAGGATGAGAAGAGCCATGTGAACAAGAAACTCGTGAGTGGCCATGTGTGGTACCAGCTGCAGGCGTTCCGAGCGCTCAACCAGGCGCTTGGTCGCTGCATCCGCCATCGTCAGGACTACGGCGCCATCCTGCTGCTGGACTCTCGCCACCGCGCGCAGGCGCACACGAGGTCGCTCTCCAAGTGGATGCGGCCGTTTATCCAGGAAGTCGAGTACTCGGAGCAAATCCTCTCGCACTTCATCGATTTCTTCAAGCGCAACGAGTTGGAGTTGGGCACTGGCGCGGTGGAGCAGGCTGCGCAGATAGAGGCCAAGAACAAGGCTACGATGGTGCTCAAGTACGAACAGTCTTCTGCAAAGAACAAGAGGACAACTGTCACAGCGCCAGCACCACCACCGAGCACGATGCACAGCACCATGACGTCAGTGAAGGCGTACATGGAGAAGAAGCGGCTCGAAGTGGAAGGTCCACGGGTGTTCTCCCTGTTCAAGCAGGGCAAGGAAGCGAAACCAGCCGCAGACAAGAAGACAGCAGGCGCCAAGTCCTCGTATGCGAGACGAAACTAGCTTTAATCGACAATTGTCTTCGTAATGTGGACAAGTTGTTGCAGGTCTCAAATCTTCTGAATTGTTGATCCAAGTATCCGATGAAATTTGATTCCAACGGTGGACGATACGCTGGATATTTTGCGGATAATCAGGTGGACCTGTTGAGGTCAATCGTGGACATCACGAGGACAAAAGTGGATAACAGGTGAAGAAATGGGGACATCAGGTGACCAAACATGGACATCAGGTGGACAAGCATGGGCATCACCTGGACAAATGTGAGCATCACGTCGGCATCATCTGGACAAGCGTGGACATTACGGGACAATCCTCGGGGTATCGTGCGCAAATGTGGACATATGTAGTCACTCGGGCGTCATGTGCACAAATGTGTACAGGGCGTAAACATCATGCGGATAAACGAAAGCAAACGAGGTCAATGTGTGGACATGCGTAATAGGCGATGCCGATACACATTGACGGACCATTGTTAACAATCCGGTGGTGGACAAGACGGTGGACAAGATTGCGGACGTATCATTCGTCATCTTCAAGCAGCTCGACCACGCTGTTCCCAGCCGACACCAGCGAACTTGACTTCAACAGATAACCAACCGTGGTTGACCTCCTCTGCGCGCGAAGCGAAAGTGCCGATGGTTCCTGAGGCAGCGTTGAGTCAGAGGCCAGGACAGCGTGTGCTGCCAGACTCTGCGGATTGCGCGGACCTTCCGAATGGTGCGCGTGCGCGAAGAAGCCACTTCCAGGACGCTCCTGCTTCTCTGCGACCGTGGCCGCCGCATTCGCAGCCTGCTGCGCGTGGTGCATGACGTGCAGCATCTCCGCCTCAGACACGTGGTGGAGCAGCAGAAAGACCGCCTGGAAGCGCTGGTACGCGACCAGCTCCTCGAGCACGTTGTAGCGGAACTCGACGCGACGCATCTGCTGGCGTTCCGACTTCCACTCCTCACTACGAAAGGGTTTCCAGAGCGCGAGAGTCAAGTAAGTACACACAAGGGTGAGTGTAAGCATAATACCCTAGAAGCAATGAATGTGTGCGTATGTGTGTCGAAATGATCGTGTCTCGTACCGTTTCTTGTCCTTCGTGAGCTGGAACGCCTTCCGCTTCTCTGAGAGCAAGTGTCGCAGCATCACCACCTTGAGCTGCAACGGCACTTTCTCCGCGTGCGTCGGCGGCGCAACGGCATCCACGATGGTTCTCCAGGAAGGTGAAGATGACGACGATGAAAACGAAACTCCTTTGCCTCCTCGGCCGTGATTCGCAGATCGAAGCGACGAGTATAGGTGCGGGTTGCCAGGATCGCCATAGTGGTTGCTGTTGTTGGTGGCGTAAAAGTCTTGCATTGCGTGCTGGAAGTCTTCGCCCATTTGCTGACGGAGCTCGAGATCCTGTTTGACTCGTCCGCTGACCTTTTTGGCTCGCAGGGAGACGGAGAAGCCTGGCGAGAGCGCTCTGGCGATCGTCGCGATCGACGACGGCTTCCCAGAAGAAGAAGAAGCTGACCCAGCAGCAACAGACGCGATCGAGAGCGGCGTCTGGATCGTGCCACCGTTTTTGAGGTGCCGGTGCATCCCTTCGAGCTGCTTCTGGTGCTTCTCAGGCGAGACTACTGCCGTTGTTGCTTTCAGCGAGTGCACCAGCGCCGACCCGCTGTCGGGGACCCCGAGCGGTTTGTAGTTGTTCGAGTTGAGAATTCCGTGCCGCCGCTTGCTCTTCCGCTCGAGCTTCGCCCACATGTGCAGCAGCAGCTTGATCCGCGCGTCCGTGATCGCGCGCCACGTGCGCCACATGATCTGGAAATCACGCACGCGCTTGCGGAAGCGCAGGATGAGGCGGCGGAACTTGACATCCTGGAACTCGAGCCACGACGTCACGATGATCTCGATCGTGACCACGTTGTACTTGTTCTTCTTGCGCGCCAGCCACTGGCGCATGGCCTTCTGCATCAGCGAGATCGCCTTCATGACGATCGGCATCCGGTAGAACGGCGAGTTGATGGACGCGCTGGCGAAATAGCCGAACCTCAAGAGCGAGTTGCGTCGGATGAGCGCGCGCTCGCGCCAGAACGCCTGAATGCGTCGCGCCATCACTACCTGCCGCAGCGCGTCGCGCTTGAGCTTCCACTCCTGGAACTTGCCCAGCCAGTTGACGGATGTCTGCGCAAGCGTGACCAGCAGCAGCCACTGGCACTGGCGATACGTGCGTCGCGCCTCTTCCTGCCGCTGGTGGCGACGCGTCTGCCATCGATTCACGGCACTTCGCACGGCAGCCTCCTCTTTCGCGTCAAAGACCTGCTTGCGCCGGATCGCCTGCTGCTGTTTCTGCTCGATGGACGACGGGAACATGGGCGTCTGTGGCGGCCGCTGCAGCAGGTTGAGGCACGACTGGCGCTTGTTCTTGAGGATCAAGTTTTCGCCGTGGGTAAGCACGAGTTGCTGCTGCTTTTCGCGGTGCTTCTGCACCATCTGCTCCAGCACTTGGGGCAATGAGCGCAGTTCGTCCATGCGAGAGACCAGGTTCCGGCTCTTCAGTGCCGCAGCTGTCTGCTCCCGGAAGACACTCCGCCGCGTGGAGAATTTGAGCTCGGTCTGCCGTTTTGAGATGCTCTCGGAGAGCTCTGGCTTGCCGCCTGATGCAGACTGCTGTTGTTGCTGGAAGAGTGTCACGAGCAGCCGGTCGACGTCGCGATTCTTCTCTTCACGCGAGCTCACGAGCAATCGCTCGGTCTCCGTTAGTGGTGCGAGCTCTCCGAGCGGATGAAGCGCTCTCGCTTTCGAGTTTTTCTGCCGCGTTGCGAGCACACGCTGGTGGTACGTGGACTCGGAGAGCGACGGCTGACGAGGTCGCGTGGGCGGCAGGAGCTCGCTCTCTTTTATCGTTGTTGCGATCACAGGAGCAATCAGTTGCGGTCGCGGATCCGAGGACGAGCGCTGCGGCTGCAGTACTCTTTGGATCATCTCTTCCACGCGCTGGTCGTGTCTTCGCGGCGTGAGATCCGCTCGCTGGTGGTAGATGAGCCATTCGGACGAAGGCTCAATGCGTGCAGCGATCGCTTTGGCCTCGACCGAGTTGTGCGATGACCATAGAGTCGACGCTGGTGAAAGTGGCGTGGCAGTGGCTGGTTTACTTGCTGGTACCGATAACTGCTGTGCCAACGCACCATCATCTTCAACATTGTTGTTATTGCTGGCGTTGTCTCCTCGCGACTCGAGCTTCTCGTGCTTCTCGAGCAGCTTTAGATGGAGCGCGAGTGGGATTTCCTGTGCATTAGGACCCTGGGTGTCGTTCACCACCGAGTCGCCTTCATGCGTGTGAGCGACAGATTGACCTGCTTATGCTGCTGATAGTAGAGGTTCGCTCTGCGACAGCAACTGCTGGTCGATCGCGAGCTTCTTCTCGTCGTTGCGGTTTTTCAAGTGGAAGCCGTCGCGCACTGTGAAGTGTTTGTCCGTCGTGGCGCATTTTGTCCCAACGCCAAGGTGGTGGTGGTAGTGCCTCGACTGCAGCGGCGGGTGTGGCTTCGGCGTCGTGCCTGCTGCAACCTAAACAGACAAACGTGCTAGTGTCAATGGCGTTGGATCATCAGAGAATGCTATTGCTGTTGTTGCTGATGTGCATGTACGCACGTACCGGTTGCGCTCTCACAGTCATCGCTCGTCTTCTGCCTCTTCCAGCAGCAAACAGCAGCAGGAAGGTAAGAAAGAGCGTCGAAGCCACCTTCTTGTGTGTCTGTGTGCAAGAAAACCGGCTTAACTTGCTCTCTATTTGTGTGGCGGTTTGTGGAGGATCTCTCTCTGCCTCTTCAGGCTCTCAACGACTTTTGACTGGTACTATCACTCTTTAGACACGATCTGTGATCTCGACGCAAGAGTCAGGACAAGGGCTACAGCACCATCCACTTGGTGGACAAATGTCGACGTCGTCGTCCTCAGTGCACTCAGAGCTATCCGCTTCCACGTCACTAGTTGACGCATCAGGCGCATCGGCACAGTACGAAGACGAAGGCTTTGACGAAGAAAGCGGCAGCCTCATCGCCTCAGGAGATCACGAGGAACAGGAAGATCAAAAAGGAGACGCGAATGGCGCTACGTACGAGTATGAGGATGACGCCTTTGAAGACAATCTTGAGAGTGCTGACGGCATTCACACGGTGCAAGTGCTGGTGATGTTAGACGCAGATTCAGCGTCGTCTCACAAAGACGACGACAGCTACAGTGGCGATCATTTCGAAGAGGACAAAGCTGCAACGTGTAGCCAAGTCGACGTTGAGACTCCACAGCTCCAACAGGATGGAGACGAGCAAGCTTTTGCATCCTATGGAGAGGAGAGTTTTGAACTTGAGCCCGACGATGTGTCTACGATGCTGCTCCTTGGTGGTGAGACTCAAACTGACGAACAAGAGCTCAAATGGATGACAAAAGAAGATTGCGATGTTGCAGCCCAGTCCATGGTTGATTCAAGCAAACTGTCTTTATCTGACAACAATCGATGGTGTGCCGACAAAATCAAGACTCTAACCGCTCGTAAAGCGGAGTCGGCGTCAGGTTTCCTGGCTGCGACGCCAGCTCACACGCTCCCAATTGAGACGTGCCAAGTACTTCGACGCCAGCTGCAACACAAGTCCAAGCAGACGTCAGGATCAGGCGTCAGGGACGCCTCAAATGCTCGCGAGCCAATGACATGCAGATCGCGATCGTTGAGCCGCACGGTTGAGCGATGTGCTCACCTGCCCAGCGAGTTCCTCGAAAAGATGCTGAGTAACGCGAAAACCAAGCGGCTGCTGTACACAACGTTCGATGCCCTGGTGGTGTCTGAGCCTGAAGCTAAACGTGAACAGACTGCAACGAGTGCTTTGGAAATCAATCAAAAGTGCTTGAGCACATTTTGCGAAGTGAAGCGAGCGGATCTGGAGGGCAAACTGGCCACGCTCCGCTTTAAGGACCAGTGGTCGCGCTCCTGTACGAATCAGCAACCCTCAGAGATGAACGAAATGAGTATCGGAACTCTGGAATTCTTGCAGGAAATGGTGGCGAAGCAGCGCGAGGTCCTTCAGCTTGGTATCTCAGACAAAAGCGAAGCTGGGTCTGGAGGGGAAACGCTGTTCAACTGCATGAAGACTTGCGCTCCGAGCCTGGATCTGACCGTCGAGAGCACGCAGAGGCACCTGAAAGAGTCGCGATTGCTGCGCCACCAAGCCCACAGACTGATTCATCCTCGCATTCAAGCGCATAGGACGACTGCAGGTTAGTCGGCCATGAACATGATCGATAATTGCTTCAAGCAACACAGAAAATGAAAAAAAGATACTCACTTGCAGCGTTATAATAAGACTACTTCTGCTGGCTGGCTCTAAACCCGGTTGTCGAGCTGCTTGCCGTAGCCGTCGTTGTACTCGTCCGGGTAGATCTTCAACCACGCCTTGTGCAGGCGTTCGTAGTGCTCTGGTCGCGTCAGCTGCCATCCGTGCGGGTCTTCCGCCCAGAGCACGAAAATGGTGGTCACAGCGCTCGCGACGACGTTCATGAACAGACTGTTGACTCCGTAGCCGATGAGGAACGCGAAGATCGCGACGATCACATCCGGGTGCTCAAACATCGCCAGCTGCTGCTTATCCGCGTCGTGCACCATCTTTACTCCGATGTAGGCACTCACCGCACCGATGATCAAGTTGCCCATGAAGAACACGTTGCCAGTGAGATCGTCGTTCACAATCGCACTCCAGCCTTTGCTTTTGAACAGCTTGAACACGTGTCTGCTGGCAGTGACGAAGGAGTATCCGTAGCAGCCGACGTAGGTGTACGCGAAGCGGTTGAAGAACTCGATCCAGCTCTCGATGCAGCCAATCAGACAGGAGACGCATGACAGGATACACGCGACGCAGCAGTTGCCGCTCTGGTTGGCAATCGACGCGAGGATCGACAGCATCTGGCGAATCGTCTCCAGGATCGCGACGATGAGTGAGCCAAAGCAGATGCTGCCCAGGTTGAGCGTCACTGCACGCAACCATGCGCCGAGAGTGATGAACGGCGACGTAGACGCGTTCTTCCACGCTGCAACTGTGCCTGCGACCGTGACCGAGATGACGTTCTTCAGCACAAAAGTGCCCCAGAAGTAGATCAGCATCATGCCGCAGAGAACACCGAGCACAGCGCCAGTCGAGGCTTTCACATCACACTGGTCGACCGTGCAGGCTTGGTCGAGCTTGAGGTAGTCCTGGTGGAACATGATGCCGAGGCTTCCGAGCACCCACAGCACCGCCCAGCCGATCTGCACGACTACCATGACCGCTGCGACCACGAGCGTCATCGGCAAGCGGAAGATCGCGCTGCCAGCGACGCGCAGATGCGCAGCCGCAAACTTGATGCGCCGGCGCACGCAGCACGCATACAGGATGAGCAGGAGCGCGCAGAGGCCAAACACGATCGCTGGCCAGTAGTAAAAGCTGGTGCCGGCGTCGTACGACATCTTCGTGAACACGTACGCAGCGACGATGTTGAGAATGATGATGAGTCCGAGCGCCATCCAGATGAGCACTTGGCCCGCGCACACCATGATACCGATCCACACGAGCGACATGGCCATGGCCGCGAAGCCGCTCGTGACCACGTACTTCATGATCAACTTGACGCCCGAGTTCTTGGCGAGGCCCTCGACCTGTGTGGCGTCGATGAACTCGCCGCCGTAGCTCGCCGCGAAGTAGATCGTGACGATCACGACCGCGAGGAACGGCAGCAGGAAGAACACGTCGTTGCACTCGCGCTTGGGCGTCAGCGTGCCGTCGCCCGTCTCGTACACCGCGTCCTGGTTGCGCGGACTCTGCGGGTTATAGCGCTTGTTACCGCCACCGGCCATCACTGGTGGCGCCGCGCCGCCAGACGAGTCCGCATGCCTGTAGTCCATCTCCTCTGTCTGTGCTGTGACTCTATGTGTCTGGCGCTTCACTCTTCAACACTTGCCACTTGCGCGCTGGGACGGAAATTGCGGAATGAACGAAAAGAACGGACGGGCCGTAACGACTGGAATGGCCTCTGGACAATCAGGTGCGTGCGATTTTTGTGTCATACAGCCAGCTCAGGCTGAATCCTGCCCAGAAGTCTGCGGACTGCACCCATTTCAGCATCTGTCACAGCATGTAGAAATTGGTACTCCTGTGATATCAGATGTAATAGTGGAAAGTGAATAGAATGCAAAAATAACAGGATATATGTTTACACAGGAAATAACACCCTACATTGCGCAGAAATAGCGATTTTATTTGAAAATGAAATAATTTATAAAGGGTTAAAGGAAGCGCTGAAATCTGATGATTTATTATTGAGGTTCGTCATCACAATGGATTTTTGGATTGCTCTCCTTTCCTCTTTATTATCAATAAATCATTTTTTGAGACAAGAAGGAGGTTTGACAACATTACCTTCGATAATGAACGATGGAGGTGACGGTCAATTGTGGATTGGATATTGCATGGAAGGAAAGTACCCGAACAACTAACTGTTTGGATGAATTTCCAATCATGCATGACGACTGCAGCGCAGCTCAAACGACTACAAACCGCAGCACGCACGTATCAGCTCTCTGCAACACTGGAAGCAACTGTATACACTCACTCACTCAGCTGGCCTGTTCAGCAGCAGCACCATCGCTCGGCTGGCTGTAGCTCTCCATGAGCGCGATCACCTCGACGTAGTTGCGCTGCTTGGCGAGCGCGATGCCTTTTTCAGTGTCACAAACCTCCCGACGGTTCTTTAGCAGGAATTCCACGATGCGCGTGTGGCCGAGCAGCGCGGCGTCATTGAACGCCTTCTCCGTGCAGCCCTCGGTGCGGTTCACGTGCAGGAATTCCAGGATCTCGAGGTGGTTGCGCACAGCCGCGTAGTCCATGGCCTTGGTCGTGCAGCCCTCCTTCCGATTTTCGTGGAGGAAGCGCACGATGTCAAAGTGGCCGTTCGTCGCCGCCAAGTCCATCGCGCGCTGCGTGCAGCCCTCTTTGCGGTTCTCGTGCAGAAACTTGACCACGTCCAAGTAGCCACGACTCGCCGCGATGTTCATGGCCTTCGTTGTGCACGCCAGGTCCGACGCATTCTCATGCAAGTACTTAAGTACTTCCAAGTGGCCGTTCGCAGCGGCTTCGTTCATCGACACGACGCGGCTCGCGTCTGTGTGGTTATTGCGTGCATTCTCATGCAGATATTTGACGATATCGAGCGAGCCTTTGCAGACCGCTTCATTCATCGCTGTCTTCACAAAGCCCTCACGGCCACACAGATACTTGACAAGCTCCAGGTCATTATTCTCACATGCGGTCACGAGGTTGAACGTCGGACGGGAATTCTGACCGTGCTCGTACATGTACTTGAGGATCTCTAGGCGTCCCGCCTTGAGCGCGATCACCTTCGCCTCCGCAGTCGACGCGTTCGGGTCATTACGCAGCAAGTCACGCACCACCTCCAGATCGTCGTGCTCTGCCGCCCACTTCATCGGCGCGTCGCCCCACTTCTCCTTGCGGTGCTTGGCGAGGAACTTGATCACGGCCACGTGCTCTTTCCGCAGCGCAGTGGTCATCGCGGCGCTCGTGCAGCCCTCTTTGCGGTGGATGTGCAGGAAGCGCACGACGTCCACATGGCCCTCAGCAGCGGCGTTGTCCATCGCCTTCGCGGAGCAGCCGGCGTCGCTGAGAAGGTGCAGCATGCGCACGAACGGCAGCTTGCCCTGCTTGGCGGCCTCGTCCATGAGGTCGGAGCGCGGTTTGCACTCCTTCGAGAGCACGAGCAGTCGCGCGACGTCCTCTTGGTCCTTCTCCACCGCGTCCTTGAGCGTCCATCCGAACGCGAGCACGCGGCCGATGGCCTCCAGCGGGAGCCGCTGCTGCTGCTGCATCTTCACGAGGTGTCGGTCGCCTCTTCCAAAGCTTTTCAACGAGCTTTTTGGGCTGGGAGTTCGCTTTTTGGACCCAAAAGGGTCATTATTTTATACCGGTGTGATGGTACACATAATATGCTATCTTCACTACAAGAATAGCCCAGAATAAAAGGCATTCGTTGGATATGCGTGCCCAGGATTGAGCATAAAGGAATTAACACTAAACGAAACAAGCTGTCACACAGTCGTTTGCATCGGTTCCTGGTGTGACACATTCTTCGTACTATCACATGCTCTCAGATACCAAGCACGAAAGCGTTTCCGGGCCTTCGCTCACCTTTGCGCGGTTGATTGTGTGTAGTAGACAATGCCGCCGATTCAGGTTGCCACGAGTGAAGGATCTGCGCGATCGCACACGTACTATTACACCATATATCGGGTTGTGCCGCTCAGGCACTCGGCTCTGGGAGTTTGTTTCAGCAACCAGCATTAACTTCTGAGACGGTGGTGGGTATGTGCACCAATGTTAGGAGCTGAGACTGTGCAGTGGAGTCAAGAACAACTTTACTATCTTGTCAAGCCCAATGACCACAGACATCATACTAATAGCTATTGTACACATTGTTGCTATTTCACGTGCAGGAGAGGAAGGAGGTTTACGTTGAACGATTTCATCGGTGATGTCAGCCTTCCATTCAACTCAAGAATATGTAGTGCAGTCTTCATCCGCTGTCTAGATCAAAAAGGTATCCATCCATCCATTCACATTTCTATATCCATACCAGGACTATTTAAGCCAATGGACACTCAATACGAGCATTATCGGATAGTTTCTACCAATCACTACAGCGTCTAAGCTTTTCCGTTTTAGATTCTATTTTCAAGTTAAATGGAATGGAGTGACAAGTCTATCCTATTCAGGGACGCATTTCTCGTCCTTCTCGAGACCTGAGCAGAGAAGTTTCGTAGACAACAACGATCTCAGCGTCACCTCACAACGCAGCAAGAGACAGACAGACACCAGATAGCAGAGCAGTCCACCTCAACCTCACTGAAGACCGATGCCTGCCATGCGGACTCTGCGCGTCGGCGCGACTCCTGGGAAAAACGGTAGCAGTCGCACCAGCTCTTGCCTCGCCGAAAGCCCCAGCCAGATCTTCGAAAAGCGGAGCGTGAACGTGTACCTGAGTCCGCGAGTGTTCAGCGGGTTCTGGGCCGCTATCATGGCCACGCACTGCGTCTGCGTGGTGTTCCCCGCAGCGATCGGCGTACTCTACCGATACCTGCTGACCACGGTCTTCATGGACAACATCACGAGCAACTCGCTCTCGGTGGACAAACGCTACTACCCGGCGATCTCGAACGTCTACTTTGCGTTCTCAGCTATCCATTGCGCCATGCTCTTGATGTACATCGTGCGGTCGATTCGGTGTCGCAAGCTCGTGTTTCGGATGCCGGTTGTCTCAGGAGCTACCGCGAGCCCGCCAGAGTTTCGCAAAGGGCTCCCCACTATTGTGCAGGTGTTGTTGGCGAGACTCAAGGTGGAGCTGCTGCTCACCCACGCTAAGCAAGTCACCGTTCGAATCCTGCAACAGATGCAGCCGTGGGTACCTCGACTCGTACTTTGGTTTTTCACAGGGGTCTGGAATGTAGGGAAAGTGTATCTCGCGGCGATGGACATCCGAAGCGAGAATTACGGGATCCTCTTCCTTCTTCGCGAGATCATCCAGACGTTCCTTCAGTCATATCAGGCGTACCGCGTGAGCACGATGGTGCCCCGACTGTGGATGGACAACGTCATGGTAGGCTTTCTGGTGTTCAACTGCTGGTCCACGCCGCTGATCCAGTTCTTCTCGCACTCGACGAGTGTCGGGTACACACGACTCTGCTGCGCGATCGTGAGTGTGCTGCTGGACGTCGTGTCGTACATCACAATCCCGCTGACGTTGTTCATCCCGTACTATCAGCAGTTTAATTGGCAGATTAAGACCTACGACGTGTAGTACGGGTACGTGGACCTTTGGCTCATCCAGATGATCAACGAGCTTCAGCTTTTGCTCGTGACGACGCTGTACGATGCAGTGTCGAAGTGCTTGATAGATTTGGGTGTATGTCGATGGCTCTATGCCATGACAAAGATCATTTGTCCCGCCGAGAGCCTCGCGCCGACCCGAGCGTCCATCATTCCAGACCCCAATGACTCCAAGACGACGACAAACCCAGACGTCGCGCCACCATCACCAATTAAAGGCAATTTTCGAAGGGGACAGGGTCTGACTTGCTCCCTCGGGTCTCGGCGCGCAAGCACCAAATCGAGAAAGCAGGGCACCGATTCCTCATGCTCTGGGGACTCTTCGTGCTGATCGCTCACCTCCACGCCGCCCACCACCCTTTGCACCCGCAATGTCGACTGCGCACGCGGCCCTGGTTCACATCGAAACCTGGCTGCTCACTGCTAGAGGTCAACTGTATGGAAGAGAAGATAAACGGCGCTTCGCTGGACATTGAGCGAATTGTTCAGACTGTCGAAGCGAGCCACATCGAGCACTTGGTGGTCCGTCATTGCCCCGCGCTTGAGATTCCCGCGCGTATCAATGCTTTGAGCCATTTGATGGGGCTAAAGATCTACAACTCGTCCATTGCCAACTGGAGCGAAGAGGCTGCCGTCACCAGCTCCAGACATCCGATGCTAAAGTTCATCTTTCTGATCAACATGAATGCCACCGAGTTCCCTCCGGGACTTCTCTCTCCAGAGTTCCCCCAGAAGCTGTCCCAAGTAGTGATCAGCAAGTCGAATATCTCAGAAATCCCTGACAATCTGGATACGATCTGGCCTAAGCGGCTGATTCTCACCCTCGAAGAGATGCCTCTGAGAGTATTCCCACTCGTGATACTACATTTCCAGCCTCTCTACCTCTCACTTGCGCTAGACGAACTGACGGCAATCCCAACAGCGCTCATCGAAGCGCCGTTCATCTCACTCCTGGTTCTGAGTGGAAATCCGCTGCAGTCGCTGCCGACGAACCCTCGCATCCACCCGCAATTCGGCTGGCTCAGCCTGGTCTTGACGGAGATCAACTACCTCCCCGACTGGATGACCGACAAGTCGTATGTGCTCGGTGGCTTCATCACTGCGGCAGGCACGCCACTCTGCGACCGCATGATCGCCAACGGCGAGGCCGCAACGGCCCTACGCGTGATGCCGACGGGCATTTCGGGTATCGATTGCTCAAGGATGATCGTGGCGCCAGGTCCTGTGAACTGGTACCCGATCAATTACGAAGAGGTCCACAACCCATCGTATACTTTGAAGTGAATGAGAGTCTCAAGATGGCTGAACCCAGGGTAGTCTCAGAGATAGATACAGACAGCGACATATCGAATAGAATAACGTCATCGGCCATTTGAAAGCTAGCATTAGATTGAAACCTCATGCTTCATTTGAGAATGGTTGGAAAGAAATACTACTACTCAATATGCACACTCCCACTTCTTCGTCGAAGCAACCCACACACTGCAGGTGCTCAGACTAAATCATACTTATCAGGTCAATCACCGCCACGGTCTCCTCTCTCTCTCTCTGGGTACACAAGCTAGATCACGCTGCCGCTCACTTCCTTGTAGCTCGCGACCGCGTTACGGCGACGGATCACGCCAAAGACCGCGAGCGCGAGCCCCACGACCGTACCTACGATCAGCACAGGGAGCAGCGAGCCCAGCAAGTGCTTGATCGTCACGTAGTCGCCCGTGAGCTTCTTGGTGATCGTCGCGTTCTCTTCGCCCCAGTAGCTCGGCACGATCACCTCGGTCGGCAGACTGGGCCAGAGCACGTCGGTCATCGCCACCGACGCGTTCACGACCGACTTGGAGAGCGCGTAGGACGCCATCAACCGCTTGCGCGCGCGCATGGTCTTGCCCGTGCCGGCCTCGACGTCCAGGTACGTCATGTACTTGTCGCCAAATTCCTGGTTGAGCGCGCCAGTGCTGTCGTACATGGTGCTCTGCTTGACCGGGGCCGAGCCGCCTTCAATCGTCAGGTCGATATCATCCAGCAGCTTCTTGTCGCCGTACAGGAACAACGGGTAGCTCACATATGCCAAAAAACCCGTGGTGAAGCCCATCGGCTGGACGCCATCGACCGGGTACCCGGTTCCCTTCGCCTCGTTAGCCGAGGTAGCTACCAGCAAATCAGTTGCTGGCTCGAACCGATGCAGCGGGATCCCTTTGTACTCGAGCTTCTCGTCCATGTTGTAGAGCGAGATCTCCTGTTTGCCCTGGTCCAGGTACATCTGCGCCGTGCGCTGCGGGATGCTGTCGGCAAAACCGCTGATGCTCGCACCGCCCGGTTTGAGACTCTGAGCGTCGGCTCCTTTCACGGGCGAGCACGTCAGGTTCGCCGTCGGGTTGGCGCAGTTGCCGTACGTGGCAAACGCCGTGAGCTCCGCGAGCGTCGGGTTCCGGCGCGAGTCGAGCTTCGCCCAGAGCGCGATCGCCGACGCGCCGTTGTACATCTCGTATTCGCCGATGGCGCTCAGGTCGTCGCAGCCCGTGCGCTGGACGTACGTGCCCAGGGACTCGGACGGCGGTGCGCTCTTGGACCAGTCCAGCCCTGAGTCCTCGGCGATGCCTGGCAGCGGCGCCGCGCAGAGACCAAAAGACGAACAGAGTCCGCACGTGCCCTGCGCGAAAGCCAGGCCCTGCGCGGCGCCGTAGCTAGTCGTCATGATGTCTTGAATGACGCCGCAGGTGACGTTGTTGATCGCCACGACGCTCGCCGCCAGGTTGCACTGCTTGCACTGCGCCCAGATCGCCAAGCACTCGTCACCCTTACAAGAAGCACACTGCGCCAAGATCCCACCTTTCGTGCACTCGCCCACGTACGTCGAGCCGAGTCCGAGACCAGCGAGCAGACTCGGGTACCCCAAGGCCCACTGCTTGGCCGTGCGTTTGACGAATAGTCCATTGTAGGCAAAACCCGAGAGGTCAAGCTTTGCGATCGCACTCACGCCGGACGCCAGGAACGCCAAGACCGAGGATCCGACGTTCTTCATGGCTACGGGGTCGAGCGAGTTGAGTCCGTTCACCCAGCGCATCATCTGCGTGCCGTTGGTTCGCACAATGTTGATGATCTCCGCGTCCGTCTTGCCGGCGCCAAACGAGCCATTCACCAAGCTCACAAGGAAGCCAAACTCGCCGCCCGCCGAGCCCAGCACGCTCAGGTACCCGACGTCGTAGCTTACAAACTCGTCTTGCTCGGTGCACCCGGAGCAGCTCATCTCCTGTTCAAAAGTATGGTACGTGTACTGCTTGTAGCTCACGCGGTTGCCGTCGGCGTCAAAAGCCACGTCCACTTTGATCTGGTGCCGACGGTACACGTACGGTCCGGTCTCCTGGAGCGCGAGCTTGACCGCGCCACTGCTGGCGAGATACGCTTCAGCGTTCGTGATGTTGAACATGCGCATCGTGTAGTAGTAAGGCGTGCAGTCCTTGCAGTCACCGTAGGGGTCATAGAAGTCCTCCTTGGCGTCCGAAGCGCTGCAGACCACGACGCCGTCCTTGATCGTCGTGTCGATCACCTTGGGCAGCACCGTGCCGTAGAGCACAGAGATGACCACAAGTAGTGCGCCACCGACGATGAGCGTCCACGCGAGCTTGACGGGCGAGCAGCAGCCCCCGTGGCTCCTTTTATTCGCGCCATTCTCACCACCTTTGTCGGAGAAGTTGGGTGTCGATACGCTGCGGTTGATCACAAGAGGCAAGCCAGTTAGAGCTCCATATTCAAGCAGTGTGTCCACCCACAGTGTGTAGGCTATAGCGCGTCGAGCCTCTAGGTGTCGCTTACTTTTTCTCGTAGGTGTCGTGCGCCGACCCGGGCGTGTCGATCGCGCCTGCCATCGTGGTTGATAAGTCAGGCAGTCTGTTGCTGGTTGGGGACTCTGTCGAGACTGGACTGGAGCTTGTGAGCTTGCGAGAGTAGATTGGAGAATGAGCCCATGAGTGAGTGGAAAAGCTGCCAGCCCTCGCTCAGGTCTGGAGGTCTCATCTGCTGACACTAAGAAGCGGGTAAGAGGGAAGGAGATCATGAGAGAGAGGTGCATTGAACGTTGTCATAAACAAGTGGGTTTCAGGCGCACCTGTAGCGTTTGATGGGCCTTCTAGAGAGGGAAGGAGGGATGAGAATGAAGAGGCACACTCTTCTCTGTTGGGGGAGGAAAGAGAATTAGAGTTGGAAACGCGGCCAAACTCGGGGCGTACCACAGTACTCAGAGCGCATCATTCCGGTGAAGCTCATGGATTTGTTGATTTAGGACAGTAATTTATGGATATAGTCACTGCATATGGGTTCTATATATTACAGGAAATGGCTTGCGGCATTTGTTTGCAAAAGCATGATTATAGAGCTGCTCAAATTTATACTGGGTGGCATGTAAAATATCGATATAGAATACCCACATTTGAGTGAAATAGGCGGGATTCATTTATTACTTTCTCGGTAAGAAATCTGGACTCATGGGAGAGATGATGGCGATTAGTCTCTTGCGCGCCAGCCAACTTCAAGCGACTTACGTGACGTAAACGGGCGAGGCGCGCGCAGTGACTGAGAAGCCTCCACGAGAAATAAAGAACTTTCTCTCTCTTACGGCCTTCCTCTCAAAGTGATCAGTGTTGCCGACACCCTCCCAGTCTGTTCGCTGCAATGGCCCGCATTCTCTCTCCTAGTTGCGTGCTAAAGTACACAAGATAAGCATTCTAATGAGAAGAAGACTAGTATGACCTTTGTGGTTCTCATCAGAATGCTGACTTGTTTACAATCCTAGGTAAGCAAGCACACAAGCAGAAGTCGTTGGTGTTTACGTATGTCGCTCTCTTTCACGTCAAATGGCGTGCATGCGGCCGCGTCATCACAAAGATGACATCCAGACTCAGTCTAGGCTCGAGCGAGGATTCACTTGGAGCGTGTTCCAGTGGAATCATTGCGTTTTGCTATGCCGTCATGAAAGAACGCACGGTTGACCATAGGAAATTTGCTTCGACCCAATTGTTTGCCACCAGAAAAGCAACTATGCTCGATACTAAATTAGTAGTACAGACGCGCTTCCTGTAGAGCACACTGGCGCTTCCAACGAGGAACCCTTCTCTCTGCCGGCAGGTTCGCTGGGTCTCACTCTGCCGTCACGAAAGAGTACTTAGTTGGTCAATTGATTCACTCCGGAGCGAGCGTGCTCTGACCATAGCACTCCATGCAACAGACTCATTTTAGAGAAACAAAGCACAGCACCGCATTCAACCTGATCGCCCGCTCCTGTCGAGGAATTTCGTTCTCTACTTTTTGCGGTGCTCTATATCAGATTCGTCACTAGAGCTGATCTGCGCGTTGATTCGGTTCAGCTTTCTCTCCCAGAGTGTCGTTTCCACGTTGATTTGGATCGAATTTTGACGATTCCCCTAGTACTCGGAGCGCATGGAGAGCGAAATTTTCAGTGTTGCAGTGCTGAGTTTCTCGACGCTCCATGGCGCTCTGAATTGCTGAGGAGTCAGCTGAAGCAGTCTCGGAGATCCAGTGGTGGTACAACGCTTACCGCACATTACGTACCGGTACTGCAGTCTTGGCAAAGACGCTCGATTGAGTCGCGCGGGAGGGAGGCAGTTTGAAGCTCTACCTCGACCTTAAGTTTTAGAAAATGCCCAGCTCTGCTCTCGAATAACTCCACATTCCTTGGAGTCGCGGATCTCTGATGCTTCTTGACACAAGTCGCCGCATTCAAGGCAGTCAACCAACCAGTGTGCATCATTGCCCCTTCCAAAGAGTGGAATACTTCAAAGTAAGTTGGTAAACTAGGTCCAATCTCCGCGTATAATATGTCTACCATTCATGAGACTGTCAGTGTCCGTTGGCTCATTTGGTCCCCCGTGTCGCTTTGCCTCAGTCCTTCAAAATCGAGGCGGGCTGAGACTCATCGTGTGCGAGTACGAAAGTGAAAGAGAGTAGTCCAGCTACAAATCAGGAAGAAGGCTTCTCTGTGCTCACCAAATGTGCCATGCGTCACGTAAAGGCTTCGCGCCAATTCAGTACAGACGGGCTTAGTCCCAGTGTCATTTTTGTCTTTTCGTCAGCCAGTCTCAGCCAGTCAACTCGGTATTGGTGATCAGCGTACAGATCCTTAGCAACATTATCCATGCCCTTGACAAATCAAACACGCGTGATCGAATGGAGTGAATACGGCCCACTCCATCACAACAACAAAAATCATTTCCGATACAGTGTTTACGACATTGACGATCTCACAAACACAATCATCTCATGGGTTCCTGGAGACCAGGAGACAGACGTTCTGAGAGCTGATCACCTCATGGTGTGTCGTCCAAAGGAGCCCAGAGTATCGGTTCTTTTCATTATCTCTTTGGAACCTAGTAGATCGCACGTTCACATCAGCTCAGGTCAGCAGCCACACTCCAAAGCGCCCGGTATAAGCTCTCAGCGCACCAAGTTCACCAGCCCATTCGCACCGCTGCAGCTCTCGGTCACCGACATCAGCACGCTCGAGCAGTTCTCGCGCATGATTGTGAGCACCTACATGGCGCAGTACGAACAACACACACGCGTCTGGAAATCCAGCAAGCGTTGTGACAATGTGCGCGTGTTCGTGCAACGCTGCAACCAGATGGACACCGACGCGATGGATGATATCAGGGAGTCAATCGCGGCAATATCTCGATCTGTGGCATCATTCGGGATATCCCTGAGCAAAACGAGGTCGAGCTCTAGCTGTTTACAATGTAAGCGTTGAATAACCGCTCTGGGACACAAAGAACACTGAAGTCGATTTGTTTTACGCTGATGGACAATTGGTGGGAGTGTCAAGGAAGCATGTGTGCGAATTCGACACCATGCTTGCCCACTCCAACACGGTCAACCTGTCTGTAGGATCCTCCAACCAGAGCGCTCAGGATTTTGTGGTCAACCGTTAGCTCTTCTGCGCTCGTTAAACCCCAGGTTTGATCAGTGACTTTTGCTCGCGTCAGTTGCCAGTAACCGCTCTGAAGGTACCACACAAGTATAGCAACCGAATGCTGAATAAAGTTATGCCAAATTTGCGTGCACCTCAGCTTTGGAATCGTGTTGTTATAACCAACCGCATCAACTCCGGAGATTTGATAACACCTAACTTTGCGTCTTTTCACGTGAGCGTATACGACGGATTCCTGGTGTCTTCGTGGCCGATCGGGTACCAGTTCAAGGTCCCATCGTTGTTCAGATCGAGAAAGTAATCGACGCCAGCGAGACCCTTCGGCCCCATGCTCAGAGCTGTTGCTACTTCGCCATTGGCAATCATGCGAGCGCAAAGCGGCGTATTTGTCGCGGGAATGAAGCTGCGTCTGAGGAACGCGCTGCTGTCTGTCATCCACTCGGGCAGATAGGCGATCTCTGTGGAGACCAAGCTGAGCCAACCGAGTTGCGGGGTAAAACTGAGGTTCGTTGGCAGCGACCGAATCGGGTTCCATTCAGTACCAGAAGCGGGAGGAACGGATTTCTCAGAACCGCTTCGGCGATCGTCATCAGATTGTTGAGCGAGCGAGAAGTAGAGCGGCTCGAGGCGAGGCGCCACCTCCGGGAACTCTTTCAGTTGTAGCTCTTCGAGTAGGAGAATCATTTTCTTGGGCCAGATCGCGTTCAGGGTATCCGGAATCTCCGTGATATTCGACTTGCTGATCACCACCTGGGATAACGTCTGGGGGAACTCTGGAGAGAGCAATCCGAGAGGGAACTCGGTCGCGTTCACAGCGATGAGGATGGCGAAGCGCGGCATCGGGTGGTTCGAACTTGTGATCGCCGCGTCTTCTTCCCAGTTGACAAGCGTCGCATTGAAGATCTTGAGCCCTAGCAAGTGGTTCAAATTCCTCAGATATTTGGGGACTCAAGCGAAGCGCAATGGCGGAGCACCAGGTACTTAATGTGGCTTGCTTCGACAGTCCTGATGACCCTCTCAATATCCGACGCCGCGCCGACCATTTTCTCCACCACGCAATTGACCTCAAGCAGCGAGCAGCCAGACTTGGAGGTGAACCAGGGACGCGTGCGTAATCGGCACTGTGGGTACCGCGGAAGCGTGGCGGCGCGGAAGTGTGCGCACAATATAAAGAGTCCCCAGAGCATGAGGAGCTGGTTCCCAGCTCTCTCAACTTGGTGTTTGCGCGATAAAGTTGCTCGGCGGGGTATACTACCTATAGTACTACTGCTTGAGCACGCCGATGAGGCAATCCCAGCCGAGGAATTTTGATTTCCTACTGGTGCTAGTACAATGGATGCTCGAGTTGGCGCATGCAGTTCGGCGACAGAGGATCTTCGTGATCGTGTGCAGTCATCGAGCGATACTGAGGGCGACAAAGAACTTGGACAACCCATCGTACACACTCGTCACAAACAGGATCTGAAGCTCGTTCATCATCTGGATCATCCACACGTCTCGATGTCAGTGGTCCACGTCGAAGGTTTTCTTCTGCGTGTCGAATTGCTGGTAGTACGGGACGAACAGCGCCAGAGGGATCGCGATGTATGCTACGAGACCGAGGAGTACGCTCACAGTCACATAGCAGAGCCTCGTGAAACCGAGACTCATGGAACGCGAGGCGAAGAACTGGATCAGCGGCGTGGACCGGCAGTTGAGCGCCAGGAAGCCTACCATGACGTTGTTCATCCACAGTCGGGGCACCATCGTGCTCACGCGGTACGCCTGGTACGACTGGAGGAACGTCTGGATAATCTCGCGAAGAAGGAAGAGGATCCCGTAATTCTCGCTTCGGATGTCCGTTGCCTCGAGACACGCCTTCTCACTGGCCACTACCTTGATAAAGAAGCGGAGTACCGGTGCAGGAACCTTCGACTCGGCACTTTGCAGCACTCGAGCGACGCCTTGCCCAGCTTGAGAGACGAGAGATTTCAAATTGAGTCTCAGAGCCACCATGTGGATCACACTGGAGACGCTGTTGCGAGAATCAGCAAGGCTTGTAGTTGACGACGTGTCTAGTCTTCAGGCTGCCACTTTCCGGTTTCGAATGGACCGCACGAGGTACATCCCAAGCATGGGACAATGAAGCCCTGAGAAGGCAAAGCAGACGTTTGTGATCGAGTAGTAGTAGCGCTTGTCCACCAAGAGCAGGTTGCTCATGATCGGGTCGATGAAGTTCGCCGCCAACAGATACCGATAGAGCATTCTGATCGCCGCTGAGAACATCGCGCAGAGATTATGCGTGAGAACGATACCAAGCCAGCACCCACTGAACACTCGCGAACTTAGGAACACGTGCACGTTTCGCAGCCCTGGGTTGCTGCTTCCCTCGTTGGGACCGCCGATCCGAAGTGACTGCAGGTTAATAGCAGTGGCGATTGTCTTCAGGTGGTGAGGATGCAGCGGTGGCATGGTCTTGGGTTGGATTGTCGACTATCGATCCGCGTCTCCTGTGCGTCGGTCTGTCAGCTAGCTGGCGGCTTTCACAGTATTTCCGTCTCTCTCGAATCGTCTATCACGGGTAGAGATGTATCAAGGCAGAAGCTTCACTTATCACTTACCATTCGTAATAATAGAAGCCTATACTCGTCACAAGAAAGAAACTATGAATGAATCATCCAACGACATATGCGAGCCATGCATAGCCGTCAGTAAGTAAGTAAGTACGAGTGATCCTTCCTAGGTCCTAATAGATAAATGAACGTGTGTGTGGCGCAGCTATCCGATGTCTCATCGTAGCTCTCGATACCGAGTTGTTGTTCACTTAGTCCACGATGTTCCCGACCACGGGGTACTTCTGATCAAAGCGACTCGCCCAATTGATCAGCGCCACGCGCTGGTCCTCCGTGAGCTCGTCCAGCGTCGGGTTGTCCAGGTACTCGTCCAGAAACGACATGCACGCGAGCGCTCTCGACGCGTCGCGGCCGGCAAACTGCGCGTACCCTCCTCCGGGTCCGTAGTGCTCCCAGCCAAGCAGCGTCACGTCGTACACGTTTCGGTTGAGCCCCACGAGCACCGTGTGGCGTAGGTTGTCCACGCCGTTGAACGGACGCAGCTGGTCTCGCTGAAAGTCCTGGAAAAGCAACAGCCGCCCCACTTTCGGATACTTCTTCTCCTCGCTGAACTTGTGCACCCACTCGTTCAGGCTCTCTAATTGGGTGTCGCTCAGGTCCGAGAGCTCCGTGCTCTTTGCCTCATCCTCCACGAGGCTCATGAGCGCGACGGCGCGCGACGCGTCCCGACCGGCGAGCACATGGAGCTCGCCGCCATTGGGCTTGTAGTCCTGAAAGTCCGCGGTGACGTCGTACACATCGCTGAGCAGCGAGACGTACACGGGCTTGTCTGGATCCTCGCCGTTGAACGTCGAGAGCTCTTGGAGCGTGAAGTTGCGCTGCGCAGGTTGAGAAGAAGAGGTGGGGCTGCCAGTGCCGCCGGCGACCAGCGCCGCCTCGGTCTTGGCCTTGCGCTGCAGCTCCGAGAGTTCCTGCTTGGCCGTCGGGTTGCTCGGTCGGTTGCCCATAGTGGCGATTGCTATGGCGATCAGGTCTGGTGTGCCGATCCGGTCGTTATCGAAAATGAGCATGATGGCCATGAAATGAATGTGTGTCCGTTCATCTGAGATCGTGCGGATAGCTGTGTGGGCCACACAGCGTGGCTAAACATAGAAATAAATTTTATAATGATCCAATCATAGAGCGCAGAGGTTTGTATATATAGCCAATGATGGATAGGTTGAGCCGATAAGAGCTGTACATTGGCTGAAATAAAGCTGCTCACACGGATGGAAAAGGGTGCGACTTTTGTATGG